>LGAG01000486.1:199625-239102 GCA_001278395.1 Lerema accius
AGATAAGATTTTTCGCGAGTTCTTTTACCTAGTAGTATAATGTTTTCGCCCATGTTAAGATAACGGTATTGCTTGTTATTATAACCATGACATAATTAAAACTGACTTCACTAAGTAGATATGCATGTAATTTAATCTTTTTGTTTAACACATTTATGACATGCTACGATGTCATGATTTCTGAATTCTTCTTTTTAATCTGAATAGATATTGATTTACCGTTACTGCTGCTATGGAGGCGATTAAGAGACTTTTTTACTTTTTGTAATTCCAATTCTTTACAAAAAAATAACACTTCTATCAATAAAAACTCTGAACCATAGGCATAATTTAAATACCTTTGCAAAGTAAACGTCAAAAAAAGAACAAAAATAATTAGAGCCAGATACGTGTTACTAAGGCAATAAAAATATTAACATCTATAACAAGCAAAACAAAAGAGGAACGAAATAAAATTATACGATAATAAAACAAAACAAAGTAATAAAATTACGGGTAAACTGAATTTAAAAAAATACTCGTAATACAGTAAATGAGAAATACTACAGAAACGGGATTAAACATTAGGTACCATAGCAAGGGAGCCACATGATTGTTTCATTTAATAAACGACTGATGAAGTCATAAAAAGAATTGCAAGGTTCGTCTGAAACAGTTACGACAATAACAGTCGTTTATGAGATACCATCAAATTTCGCCTTCATTTTATGTGGGTACGACCGGAGCACGTTCAAGGAAATTGACGACACAAATTGTATTAAATAGAATGATCTGTAGATCTATAGATCTGTAGATTTATAATGTAAGTGATATGTATGTAGTAGAGTAGTCTGTGAATTGTCTATGAGTGTGTAATCTGTGTCACCGGTGATCTATTAAATTCAAATAAAACTGAGTCTCAAGCAGCCGTGTTTCACTCGTCTATCAACCAGTAATAAAAAAATTAGTAGTTCTTTTACCAAATCACACTTGTTTTATAGGACTAGTAGACAACTAAGCAGATGAACCACTAGATGATAATTGTTCATCATCCATGAAATCAGTTAAACCAAAGGCTGCGGATTATGTAATAGTAGAACACGGAAAGCGTGATATCAACGCATAATTAGTCTACTTTGGATGTTCAAGTCTTCAAGAAGAGAGTGAACATGAATAGGCATTTTTCTGAGTTAGTGCGCCTACTATTTAAGTCTTCTACGCACTTACCAGGAGGTATGGTAGTCAAGGACCAACTTGACAAGCAACAAAACAAAAAGTCTACTTACCAACAGAATCCGGGCGATAGCACGGTGGAACTGGGAGGTAGGCAGGACCACGCATCGCCAGTAGAAATGAGATAGTCATAAGGACTGCTACCACGAGGACTGCCACGCAAATTAGGAGGAAACGCTCCAACTTCGTCCGTTGATGCCATCCGATAAAGGATACGCCCTGAAACAATGTTGATACATTACACTCGTATTTTGGAGATAGAAATAGTACCTATCTAATAGTAGAGATAGGAATAGTAGAAATAGTGTGTATCTTCATTCAAGGGAAATTTGAAATTTATTTTTCAATTTATTGCAGGACTTAGTCGTCGAGCATGGATGGAACTTCTACAGTGTTCTGGTCAAAAAAGTGATAAATTACAAATGCATAAAACGCAATTCAAGTTTAAAGTAATAAAGTACCTCGAATTCCCTAAAAATCCTAAATATTATACCTAGAACACCTATACATCGGAACTAGATAAGGAATACCATTATAATGACTAGCGTACGATGAGATGAAACATACCGTTCAGTAACCTTGAAATGTTCACTACGTAACGTATACATTATGATAAATTAATACGTATACCTATCACTAACTATTCATGTAAGAACTGTTGAGCGATTTGAGCGTTACTTGAATGTTACCATATTTCTATTCACGCGTAGGGCCAAAATGCGACTGTGACGCTTCCAATTGTTGCCCAGCGACAAAATAGTTAGGTTTAAATTTTTTTTTTTTACCAGAAGGTAATATTTATTGAGTTTTTCTATGTAGGTATGTAGGATTTTTCCAGGAGAAGAGATTTCAACATTATGTATAACACCTTCCCTCTAATATCACGTCAGTTAGAGAAGTCCCATACAAACTTAAAATTTTAATAACTTTTGATAGAGTGGACTGATTTAAATAAAGCCTATTTCATCCATCCATTCACCATCCATTGTTCTGTCAAATCAGCAGTTTTTACGTGATGCTCTTTCAAACACACAGACAAACAGAGCCCCCCCAACTTTAAATTTTATTATATGTGAAGAAGAAGATATTAGGCACGATGTCAGTCAGTTAGTCAGCGTAGATAATACTGCCATGGTACCGTAATGCTGTTCAAAGAATACACAACTTTCTTCCTATCCATAATTTTTAATGCCTGTCTCATAAATCATCAGCATTAGCGAATAATATTTTTCTAAGTTTCCCGGTAACGTTTAGCATAGTTATAAAAACAGAATCCAACCTACTTACAAAGTAGAAATAACCACTCGAGTAAATATCCGTCTATATTTAGTGTTGACTGATTGGAGTGGAGCCAACTTCTTAATTAATCATCGACATGAAGACCTAATAAAATCTTTATGATACTTACAGACTGCGGAACACTTTGTATCACAAAGAAGCAAAAATGCAAGCTGTCGAAGAGCCATTAATACCAATTTTATTCAGTAACTGACAGATAAAATCTACTGCCTAACCTGGCGAGCTATAGAAATATGCAGCATCTTCTAATGGCTATATTTCATAACGGATTATAAATGTACGGGTTTGTCGCCATAATAGTTTTTTGTACTCGTAAAAAGACCTATCAAACGACAGTAAAGTCATTTTGATTGGACAAAGGTATTAAAACGCCCATCCCCATATTTAGTAATCCACGCCTAACAATGAATGGATAAACATAACTACGTATCCTATAAAAACATTTCCTCCTTGCACAATTAGGTAAAAAAGGGCTGACAGAGATGAAAAATGTACTAAACTTTTTCATCTTTGCATATTTAGATCTGTTTTACATTAGATCTAAAGTTTCATATGAACGCCAGATGTGTTTTATTAACTTCGCTCAATAAAGAAGTCTGTTCTCATTTGATATCAATGGAATTGCTTGTTATTAAACTGAAATGAAATTGTGAAGTTCGCACATTACTAGTTAATTCATTATATTTTAGGATTATGTAATTAAAATCTACGCTTTGGTTTCCTTTGGGTCCATCCTGTGGCATCCATTAAAAAGTTTCCATAAAAGTTTTTGGTGATACCCCCCCAACGAAACAATTCCCTCCCTAACCAATCAGTTTCCTCCCCTTACCAACTAGTCTCCTTACCAACCCCATGAGATATCGTTACGTTTTCAAAATGTGTTTCAATTGTTTGAAATCATAACAAATCAAATGATTTTATTTGTTTATCATAGAAATGCATTAGAATTATTTACAAAAATCTGCGTAATACCTTGTTACATAACTATTAATCTTTACATATTACTATTCTTTACTTAATGCTACCCATTTTTTGCAATTTTCTCTATTTCTTGCGTAAAAATTACGTAATATTCACTCACAACTTGCACCTAATCAAACTTACATTGTACTTGTATGAACATCAAACTTTAAATAAGGAGTATCTAAGTAAAGGTCGTGGCTTGTCATCGAGAAGAAAAAATGGTTAAAAAGGGCGGCTAAATAATAAATACATGCCATTCCAATATCATTAAAACAATACATCCAATCTTAGCTAAAACCATTCTACGTACATGTATCTTCATATTGAGAGTTTGCATCGTTACTCGAATTGCACTTTGAATCACAGCAATATTTATTCACGGTTAATATTTCTATTTGATAACACGACGTCCAAGGTTCAGTCCTAGTGACCGAATAGATTAGCATCCATTGAGCACAATCAAATTAATGGAGCATCATTGAACTCCGTTCTGATAGGGATGGCACGGAAAATGGGCATCATATTGGACAAGTTTTGCTATGACAGTGTTTCAATAACTAATAGTTTGCGTGGTCCGCGAAGCATCTCACCTACAGCGCCACTAACAAGCTCAAATTAGGGGGTTTAAACTACAGTCGGTCCTTTTATACTATAAAATGTTTATTATTATGTTATTTATTAGGTCATCCAGTTAGTGTGACAAGTTTTTGTAAGGTGCTTCCAGTTTCCAATCACCTTTAGTCTAAAAATCAAGCTTTCCTTCTTGTTACACGAATGCTCCTGTTCCTGCCTCTTCCACCTAAACAATTAATGAGGATATGGCATCAGTTTCCTAATGTTCAACGTCTCTAGATTTAGTACCACTCTCTACTCATTTGAATCTTTAAGGTACTCGAATGGTGGTAGGATAGTCTACCTATCTTAATACCACCTCTAAAATTGTTCGCAAACAATAAGCCTATGATAATAATGCCTGATTATTTTCTGTCCCCAACGGGTCAGTGGCTTTATAACGGCTATGGAGGACATGACCTCACTTCGTCTGACTAATGTGCAGACCGTACAATCTCTCTGATTAAAGTTATCGCGACATTTTTTTTAAACACCCCGGATGTTAAACACGTAACTTTTCAGGAGACTAAAAGAACACATTTCGCATTAACCAGCTAAAATAAAAATATAATTGTATATTGTTCGATTCGTGACGTAAGTCTCATTATGCTCCATTGGTCAAACGACGTGTCTGACGACTCCCTAAAGGCATGAAGGTATTGCCAAAAATTAATTCTGCGGTGTCAGAACCTCTGCGACGAAATGTCACTTTGACAGCTCTTCTTTTCCCGCCAAATTGCCACAGATTAAAACAAACGTTATGACAGCCCTACAAGGCAAGATAAATGCGCACTCGCTTTTATTGGTATGGCGAATGACGAGTACTATTGTGCCCTAATAGTCACCCGAGAATGAGTTCACTAAATGAACATTGGATTTTACTAAAGCTCTTTAAAACACGTTAGCTTCAATAAATAAATAAACGCTAACACACTCATACCCCCGCTGTAGGATTCCCTGTGTCGCGGGTGGTATGGAAAACACAAATAACACATCACTAACATCTATGACCCGAGAACAAACATTTATCTGCCACATAAATATCTGCCCCGGCCGGGAATCGAACCAGGGACCCCTCGCTTCGCAGGCAGGGTCACTACCAACTGCTACGTAGTCGTCTGTGCTGGTAGGTTTTCTTTTGAAAGCTCAACTAAGTTCTAGGATAAGAGGGATAAGTTTTCCGATGTTTCGTTCGACTATGTGTCTTAAATTAAACGAAAAAAGGCTTATTACTGCTTAGCTACCAAATGCGCCAGAAAGGGAGTGATGTTTTTTAAACATAGTACATTTACGTCTTTGGCATGTTCTGCAGATTTCAATATTTAGGGTGACGACATCTCGTAGACCAGCATCGTTTAGTATAACGAGAGCCTTATCCATCCAAAACGAAACAGGATGCGTTAACGTTATCAATTGAAAGTGTCGTTAACTTGTTGCTTGTCTACTTGAACTCAATCGAGATAAGGATTGGTGTCCATTGGTGACCATTAACTGATAAAGACAGCCGTCTCTCACTTTGTGAGTGGAACCGGAAGACCAAATAGTTAATGCTTTGATTTGAAAATACCTTACATCGCAGGAATAACCGGAAAAGTGCGAGTCGGATCAGCTCGTCTAGACAAATGTCTTTTCTATTGATGACCAAATCCAAATGTATGGGAATGGCAAAAAATGGGTATAACTATGACATGGACACAGCTGTGTGTTGTACGTAAAAACGTTTATGTCACAGGTCATTTCCTATTGTAATTAAATCTTTGATCCTTTAGCTATCCAGTGGCATAATTTAATTTTGGATGTAGACGATAGATTCGAAACTACAACGCCAAACTGTATGGCACGAATTTGTTATCATTAGGTTTTAGGATTGCTCAAAAGCGACAGCATCCCATTGCACCAATACATTTTCAAGGCAGCGATTGGCATGAATGAACATCAACAAAGACTCATGGTAACCATAATTATTTTATTCGAAACTTTGAAGTAACAGGTACCTCTATACTATACAATACACAAATACCTCACATACACAAATACTCATATTATTGTGAAAGTTTCAAGTTCCAAAAATTCCAAAAACACATGCCAACAATATCACGCAAACTGAACAGAGATAAAATTATGAAACCGTACATTATATTAGTTAAAATAAGTGTATCAGACAATACACAATCATCACTTTAATAATAATCACTTGACAACATTAGATCGATTTAGGTAGTTCGGACCAATATTACCTACTAATAGCATTCCATTCGCGACCTTACCAATGGAGAAAATACTTAGAAACAATCCATGTTAAAGGAATAAGAATTATTGAACCTTGACGTCAAATTACCTCAGTCTCAACTAAACCCCACTATTGTTATTGCAAATTCATAAAACAATACAGCTTGTGTTTTTAATATCCATATAAGTAGGTACGAGGTTTTGGTAAATTTACACACCACATCAAAGGTACTAATTTTTTACAGATTCTTGGAACCATCTATTTAGCGAATTTGAAGTATTGAACGGATTGAGTTCATTAGAGGCTACTCCTAGAAGTGTAATCGTAACCACAATTTATTATTATGAAATCGTATTAAACTCGGGTCAATCAGGCCTGAATCCATTAGAGGCCTACAGGGTACGGTACGGGGCTCACCTCGTAACTGAGGAGGCTTAGAGCATACTCCACCATACATCTCCCATGAGGATTTGTATAGGGCCCTGATTATAAGTATTACCTATCAATACGTACTTATATGGTTTTCTCGACTATTATATTTATTCTTATTTTCCACACTTTTGTGGGTTTTTCACATATACATTTACAAAATTACTAGTAAATTCGTTAGGGTATTACACATATAGCTACATAGCGAAGTATAGCCGGGTAAACATTAGAAATATATTTTAATTATACAGATTATACAAATTATATACTACAAGTACAACACAACACCCGTAGTTTATTATAATAGTGTACCATGACCAGCGTACCATAAACTGGACAATGCCACTATCAAGTAATGTCAAGTGCATATAGTAAGTACATAATACATAATAGTCCCTGTATTATATAATAGACCTTTGGATTGGATTTCATAGTAAGATTTACCTACTGGATATTATACTAACGCAAATAAACAATTATAGCAACTAATTGGCGACAATGGTTAAGGCCATCAAGAATAAAGTTGTTACATTTCGTATTACTTTACCTGAAGTCACATGATTTAGATCCAAACCTATCTATATTTTAAGAACTCTTATGTATTGAGTTTCCATCAAGCTATTTTCTGTCACAAGAGCAAGTGATAAAATAATACATGCTAATGAGTATAAATCTGTCCTCATAACTGAGGAGGTTTACTCTTACATGCTGCTTCAGTGTGGATTGAATGAGGAGTTAGTGGTCAAGCCAAGTGTTGGAATTGGTAAGCCTATTTCAAACGAACAAAACGAAGATAAAAGCACCCACAGTGATTACTTTTATGCGTCATTAGATAAAAATATAGTTTAAATTAAATTAGGCTTAGTTAAAAATTGTGTAAAAGCTCTTCCCCAGAATTGGCTGAACATTAATTTTTACATCATGTTTTTAATGACCATCACCTTTGAAAAATTTCGTTTTAATCTCATACAATTAAAAAACACAATACATCTGTATATACCTCGTGTGCGTCAACAAAGTAATCTCGCAACAACCAACAGAATTAAATCCTATCTTATCTTACCTTACTATAAGCCGAGGTAGCTTCAGGTTTTGGCGCGGTATCAAATAGATTGAGCCTCGAATTCTGGAAGAAGTCTGGGCTCGAATTTTCCCTCGAAAATAGCTCGGCACTCGAACTTTCTCTGGTCAAAGACGGACGAGGCTTCACGAACGGATTATTTCTAGTTGCTTTGGCATGTTTCAGCCAGTTAAACTTGTTGACTGCTTCAGGAACAGGGGACGGAGATGGTGTATCATCAGATGTTTCACTTGATGATGTCGGTGTATCTGGTAGTATAGACGCCATCTTTTTTTCCAATGTTTACAAATGTCTTCTTCCCTGAAGTACGAACTAATTTAATTTAATCCGCTCTTCTTTCTACTTTTAACAGGATTTCTCCAAGATCTCGTTATTCCTCTACGTGTAATGTATCACCGAGCGGCATTTAAATCACTGCCTAAATTGAAATTTACATATTCCCAGATAGGATTTATTTCGCGTTTGTAGCCATTGCGCCGAATATTTTATTATCGTGCGAAGTACAAGGACGCCGTGAATTATTCATACGATACACAGATTTGTTTGGGTCGTTAATTTTATTCTGTATCGAGAGCATTTACTACGTATACAAGTATTTAATACGTTAATTTAGTTTCCAAACCGCCCGCACTGGATTAAGTTTGGCGCTAGACTGAGGAACATTTGGTATATCGGATCGACGCGTGCGCATGCTATGCTATGATAGAGTAGAACGATTATAGAGTACACGTGTTTGACATCATTAGTTCGCTTCCACACTGTACGATATGGTGTCGTTATCGCGATTCTGTCGCCCCACCGGTAATGACGTATGTTCAAGGGCTGCGGGCATTGCTCCTGGCAAGGCCAGTCTTAAAATACCAATAGGACATTCTAAAAATACCCTAGGAATTTTAAGATTTGGTCTAGTAGATCAACTGTCTTCTAGTCTTAATTTCCCCTTTCCATCTGGTTTTCCCACTGATATCCTATGAGCAAGTAAGGCCTCTATTTGTGGCCTTAATCCTGAGGCAAACGTTTACTTGTCAATTGTTTCCCGAAAGTAAAAACTACTGTATATTCTTACACTATGATTACGGTAAGAGTTCTACAGTCTACATAGTTCACAAGATTATATCATGACGTAATGTCAGTCGAGAGCAATTGTGTGACGCTAGATAATTATCATAATTTATTTTTAATTTGGTTGCCATTCGTCTTATTAATAACACGTTTGTTAAATAGCTGACAGATGGGCAGATGATATAATGTTAGGCCATGGATATACAACCTTTGGATAGCTTTTGCTCCACAGGCATCTGAAACATTTGGACTAATAAAACGGGGGTCTACTTATAATGCCTCTTTACACGTCTTGTAATCGAGAGACGTTGATCGTATATCAAGAAAATTCCAGAAGAGACTTCTAGAATAGATGAATGAACAGAATCTGATTGTTATTAAGGAATATTCATTAATTATTTAATAGAGGTATTCAAGGAGAGAAAGCGATCTAGCAGAAGCCCTACTAAAAATGTATAAAAAAAAAACAACAAATGGAAGGAATTTACATAAGAAACACATTTAAAAAAACTCAAGGTATATTAGGGTATTGGAGTCAGGGACAGGCGAATCCACATATTATTAAAACACTACAAACAGACATTTAAAAAAACACACGTGATGTTGTGGGATTCGGGAAAAGTTGAGTCAAATCTCACGACATCTCACGTAGACAGTCCACGTAGTAGTTTAGGGTTAAGATATATATCAAGATGGATAACTGTTCAATGGGTCCTGAGTTTATTTCCTAGTGAGGCGGAAATTTTCATCTAATATGATTAATACAATATGTCATACATCTAATATGTAGCTTAAATTTTGGGCCTCTTTTCGAAAATAATACAGAAATGTATGAGATTGAGATTTAACATAAACGTATTATAAACCTAAATGGTACGACATTATAAACCTAAATGGTATCTATAATAATACTATTAAAAACAAAACAATACCACACTTGTTTAACACATAAATACATGACCAAAAATTAAAATGATCAGAATCCCTCCCTTTGTAAATGATTTCACAATCCTAACGTTGTTCCCCAATGATCAATAGTAAATTGAAATGTTTTGTAAATAAACCCACTTCTAAATCATTGTATTGTGTAACGGACACGTCATCGTTACGTAACTATTGAAAACAATGATTATTGATTATGTCATAAAGATTTGTTTGTTATGGTACCTTAATCTCTGAATAGTACCTATAATAAATCAATTAACAATTGATTTTCATTGAAATGGCTTCAACTGTAGACCACTATTAAGCTCGGCTCTTTTTAACTGAAAAGGACTATTGGTAGAGGAATCTATAGCCAACTCTGTTCTCGGGAGTTTTTATGCCGCACAAAGGCCTCCGACATGTCTTAACGACTATCATTTAACGATACCAACCATGATCGACGACTTAACGAGCTCTCCAAAATACGGAAACTCAATTATTTTCCCAGTACTGGACATATTTTGGTGTTGATTATGTAGATGTTTTTTTTAATACTTGAGAAAAGTATAGGCCTGATGATAAGAATGGAATAAATAATTTTCTTATAGCGGAGCTTACATCCTTCGAGGGTCAGGAAGAAACAAAGCTCAGACTAGATTGTAAAGCTTTTAATATCCGCCCGGAAGTTATTACCGCCGTTAAAGCTCTTTCTGTCGCAAATGTCACGATTGAACATTATTTGATTTCAGGATTGATTCTTAAGACCTATGGCAACTTGTACCTAGGTTTTATGTTGGTAGTGTTTTAGTAGTTTTAGTAACTACAGGACTTGTTTTTCGGTCGATTTTTGACCAGAGCTCATTTTATTACGTACTAGACGAAGCACGCGGCTTCGCCCGCGCCAAAAATATTGGATGAATCCCAAGGGAATCTATAAAGTGGAAAAATCTATCCTAAGTCCTGTTACTGAATGAAAACTGTCGGTGTGCCAAGATTTAGCTTAATCCGTTCAACGGTTAGAGCGTGAAGGACTTATAAACATCCAAATAAACAAACATCTTTACAAACTTTTACATTTATAATTATAATATTAGTAGGAGTTAGGAAGGATAGTATGATGTCAAACGATTGAGTTATAGGCTTACTCGAATACTCCTCTAGGCCTCTGGGTTCCCCTACTACTGGTAGAAATTAAAACTCATCATTCATTAATTATTTCCGCCTCAGGAATCGAACCCAGGACCAACTGAACGGCGGTCATGCCATTGCGCCTTACGGGTCATAAAACTTCGGCTTATAACGTTGTTCTAAAACTAAAAAACTAAATTTAAATAAGTATAGTAAATCATTTATGCTAATTTTTTACTTTGTAAAAGGCAGGTACGTGGCATGTACGCACTAAATTAAAAATGGTTTGAGTTTGACGTATGTATGTACGTCATAACACCTAGTATGTTACGGTCTAATGTATCATGTTTATGTTTGTTCATCAAAAGGTTGAAAGACTTTTGTAGTGTAGGTAACTACATGCTTTATTCTAAAAAATTCTAAAATATTCTTTTTTTTTATTAATTTCTCTTAATGTTACTGCGTTTATTGTAGAAAAAAAAAACGTGATATTCGCCTAGATTTATTTTTCTCCAAAGTGAGATCAGATGAGATTCAACTTGACTTCCTTCTCCTTTTAAAACCTTAAGCGCCCCCTCCCCCTTTATTTTTTTTGAAGACTTGAATTCAAGTCTTTTTTTTCTTTAGAGTAAAAACGAGACAGCAAATAAATGTCGTAAACACGAATGTTATATTTAAAATAACATGGAATAGAAATATTTTCTTTAACATAAAATGCATGTATTCAAAGCAACTGTCTCATATGGATAGTAATCTTCGGTTCGAAAACGACATAGAACGTATTTGCATTCGAATACCAAGAGAGATAAAATAGGCCAAGGAGTGAATGGGGTCGGATTCTCAAAGTTTCCGACAGATTTATTGATTTTATGGATCGGGTTCAATTCGAATACTTCTCGGTAGGTATTGCTGGTGATATTAAATATTAAAGAAAGTTAGAAAGAAAGTTTTAATAGCGTTTAAAAGAAAAAGAAATATAAAAATGTATCGACACGCAAGAAAATGAAACTGCTGCAAGTAAAAAACTTCAAATTTTCGATAAAGTCTAAACACTAGATATTTATAAATCTGAAAAATCATGACTGGAAAACTTTAAGGTAGGGATATAATGTTTTTTTTTGTATATACTCGTATTATTAGGTACTATGTTTTCAATAGTTTTTTTAACATTTTTTTTATCTCTATCAAAAATTTTACTTTTTTACATACAACAATTTCATTTTTTTACGTCGATATGTATAGGCAGGATACTTATCGAAAGAGTACCTATTATATCAAAACGAATAAATGGAATGGTCTTTTAGAAAATTATTAAATATTTTTAAACAACAAAATCTAATGTAAATCGACAAAATTTTTGCCAAATCACTATCATTGATAGGCACAATACATATTTGCATATCCAAAATATTAGCTTTACGAATCATTCGCACTGTTTGTTTAAGCATAGTGTTATCCATATAAATATGTTATGTTTATTTGTTTTCAATGTAAATAATTAAAGATTTAGAAATATTGATTGCGCATTTCGTGTCAGAACTTATAGTGGGGATAAAAAAGTTTTTTTTTTAATATCTATTTACTCGACGTGAGTAACGAACCCAATCGATATTAAATAATTTCCTATATTATTATCACTAAAGATCATCCGGGATAATTATGTTCTTCTTTGTTAGCTAAACAGAGACGTATTAATATGTTATTCTAATGTAACCGAATTTTATCGTTAAAGAAATTAAAGTAGCCCTGGCCAATTAGCTTGGCAGGGAATAAATTCTACAATACATTACCTGGGTGATAAATGATAATTAAGATAAAATTCAACAGATTTTGACCTATTTTCATTTAAATACGGTGTGATTCGCATAGGGTAATTGTAAAGAAGCTGAAATTGTCCGCACAGTTTTGGTACATTACAATTTAGTTATCAAAATTGTAATTGAATTTTTTTGACAGAAATACATTTAGATTGAATGCCACTGTCTTCATCTGTTGCAGTATTGCATTTTATACAGTTTGAGAAGCACTGATCAAGGATCTATAATATAGATCATTAAAGTCACCTTACATGCAAGCGTCAGTCGAATGGAAATGTACCATAGAACAATAATGTTTCGTATGCACTAATAAATAAAACAAATACTTAACACGCTAATAAGAAGGTTGCGAATCCGTCTGTCTACGAAGCAATGAGTTCCACAAACATGTGTACAGATTGAATATTTTTATGTCAATACTTGGTTTCATATAACACAAGAATCGGTGTTTAAGTGTTAAATGAATTGGGGTATGTATTTAAACGCTCGAAGACTGAAAAATCTGACAAAAAATTACAAATTTCGCTTCAACAATTTCAAGTTCAGTCACCATGCATTGTTATTGTAACCATATTCTTACCAAAATAAGCATAAAATAAGGGTTATTCCCGTTGGCTCCCATTCCCACTCTCACCCGTCCCACTAGACCCCGAATTCCTATTTGAAAGATTAAGTGCAATAAAAGTCAGAACATTGAATGAAACATAAATAATGCTGAACTAGGGGCGTTATTTAGGCTTTATTTTATTTAAATCAGTCCACTCTATCAAAAGTTATAAAAATTTAAAGTTTGTATGGGACTTCTCTACCTGACATAACTGGCAGTTGACGTGGTCAGCCATATTGAAAAAACATACACCGAAGCGAAGTGAGGGCGGGTCCACTAGCATTATATAAGTATAAGTACTTGGATCAATTATGTTTACATTCGAGCGCCTTTTAGTAAATAGCTAGCAATGTAAGTGTACAGATTTTTAGATCGCTATAAGGCGCTTTACAAAGTTATTTTTAAATAACTAAAAACACGATTAGTAAGCATAGATGGGCTTTCCTAAAGGGAATAGAAACATGAGAGAATAATAATAATAGGTAGGTATAGGTAATTTACAAGTGTACACTTTTTTTTTTTCAATTATCAAATTTTAATCATTATACGTGTGGACTATGGTTGAAAATGACAATGAAACGCCATGATCTAAAGTCTTATTCAAAATTCAAGCTTAGCCGCTATAACAGGTCAACTGGAGCTTTGACTGAGGTCTTGGCAAGCTTCGAAAGAAGTTTAATTGGTTCCTTAAAGCTTCGCAAAGCTCGTGATAATCCTACACTTTTGTCCCCTCCACTTTTCGTATTAAACGCCTTTGTTCTGCTCTTATATTAAGTTTCATCCGAAGTTTTGCACTGTGAGCATTTTGCGGCCGTTTTTATTATTATATCTATGAAGTAATGTTATAATATTAATTTCTGGATAAGTAATGTAATAAGTAGGTACTGACACGAAACTTAATGTTACCTTGTCGAAAGTTAAATAGTTACTAGCAAGTAAGTATTTTCTATTTACTAGCAACTACTTTCACTTATGTATGTACTCGAGTAAGTATATAAATGAAACAAACTTCTAAGTAAACAAAAGTCAATTATAAAAAAAATATTGACAAGAAATTTATTGGCAAAATTTCCCTTTTCTTATCCGCCTTCCCATTCCTTTGGTACGCTCTACAGTCCAAACACCTTGACAGAATAAAGCATGTCAGATGTCACTTGATTCTTTGGATTCGTCGTGACTATATAATTTCCCCCAACCCTTTTTTGCAGACTGATTTATTTTCTATTTCAAATGTCGTATCATCTAAAACTAAGACTGCTATTAACTCGTTAAAACCCTAAGTATACAAAGCTGACCATTACCCAAAAAGTAATTTTCAAGTAAAGTTGTGTATAAAAAGTGTAGTGTTAAGTTGGTAAAAAGTCATTTTCAAGGTACCGAGTGTAAAAAAATCCATTTGCAAATTTCTAGCGTAGCGGATCTTAAAAAATTTGTTATTGAACAAGAACAATACAATTTAGAGCCACCCCCAGGGTTATTTCTAAATCATCAAAAATTTATAGGCAGTTTTAACTCACCATATGGTATCGTATATGAGTGCCTCCCGACCGCACCCCTTCATTGAGCTGGATGGAGCTGACGCTTCCTGCGTCATCATCCATGAAGCCCGTTTTCTTGTAGCGTGCCATCTAAAAAAAAAACAAAAAACATTTTTACTATGAGGATAAAGTAAGTTCAGGGTGCATTTTTAGACATGCCTTATAGACTCCTACGTGTAATTAATTCTTAAACGCTCTGCTGTAAAATTGCTAGTTGTTGGTTAGGGATAGCGTTGCCAGATTTTTTTAGTAGTACCTAAGTCGGGATTTTCCAAATTTTTGAGTGAAAAAAGCGGAAATGTCGAAAACGGTTCATAGTAAAAAAAGGACCTACAAATACAGAAGTTTTGAAAAAAATTAAGCCCGCTCCTAGTTTTCAGCACTCGTTTTCATTTGTTTTTGTTTTAATGATTACTAGTCCAAGTTTTAAATTAGATTTTTATAATCCCCAGAAAGCGGGACAATTCCTGTCCCGTTAAAAATGGGGACATTCCGATAAAAGTGTAAGTCAACCTCGTAAGTTTCTTTATTTCAAAGGTTCTCAAACTTATTTCGTGCACTGATTAATATTGCATACTTTGAGAACGCTCTTCCTAACCCATCGTAGGTACTCTAAGTTCACAAATTGATACAAACTTTGAGAAACACTGCTCTATATAATGCAAGTCAAGACAATCTGACACACTGTACCTAATCAATTTAGGCCGTTTACAAAGGAACAACCTAATTTCAAAACTGTTACGGATGGTGTAATTAATAGTAATTTATCGTTCGGAAGTCGTTAATTTAGTTGACAGTAGCCAGCATGGTTTTATTTGAAGTATAGATGAAGTTATAACTTTACATCTTATACAAGACTCAACCATGAAAAGTCCCATGAAAACTGACATTTGGCAATAACCTTATCTGAAAACTAAAACAGGAAACCATAACAATAACATAGGTACATACAGTTTGCCTACTGGGGACACAGTCTAAGACTACAGTATCAATTACTGAAACATATCATCACAAAACTATCAATCACATAGTATCTAAAATCCATCATGTGTTTTCTCGCTGCCAAGCAATAATGTATTAGTCCAATGATTACGATCCCTATTTATCGTATGGATGGACACGTGATCTTTTTCCCTAATTAGTAACACTTCAGTTAATCGCGAACGGTTGGGTCGTATCACATTTTAGTAAATTAACTAAGTTTATTTAAGTGTATTTTTCCAGTTTGCCCGTAGGCCACAAAATTACCAAAATTAGAAAGCCCAAAAAAATAGTAATCACAAAAACTTTCATTTAATTAATTGGGGGTACATTATACGAGTATCTACATCTACACTAATATTATAAAGAGGAAACATTTGTATTTTGTTTGTTTGTTTGTAATGGATAAACTCAAAAACTACTGAACCGATTTTAAAAATTCTTTCACCATTAGAAAGCTACACTATCTATGAGTCACATAGGCTATATTTTATTTTAGAAAAAATAGGGTTCCGTAAGATATTTGGGTTTTTCTAACCGAAGGTGTAAAAAATCATCCAAGTACATGCATACAAGCCATGTTGAAAAAACATACACACGTAGTAGTCATTTATTTTAAATTAAAATATACACTAAAGCGAAGCGAGGGCGGGTCCACTATAATAAATAAAATTATAGGATTTTACTCACAATATAAAGGAATCCAATGAAATGTAGAGCCATTTAGGTAGTAGACATACATACACAGTAAACTTAATCCTCCTTCTGACGTAGTAGGATAAAAAGAGATCGTACTCGTAATAACAAAACTGTTAAACATAATCCTAAAAATAATGTAAGTACCTAATTGAATTAACGCTTATCTATTTGTATTAATAAGGGCTCGGTCATTTTCCTCCCAAATAACTCGTAAATATGGTTATCATATTATTGGTTTTGAAGCAAAACGAACGTGAAACAGAAAGGGGTTATCCCAAGGGAGCCCCAATCACCCAGTCATATGACTGAACGCTTCAGCAATGAAATATATATTTTTAAACATGAGTAAAATCATTTTTTCTGGCGGCCGACCTCCCCGGTTTTAGCCCGAGTTAGCTAAGACACCCTTAAACATATTTTTACCCGACTACGCTAGAATGAGGATAATGTATTTCGAGTGTATGTATGTATGTATGTACGTATGTATGTATGTCCATTTTTCTTTGGCACGTTCTACATCTACTCTACAACCCAAGCAGCTTGACGGATTTTAACATTATAGGGGTTTTTGATTTTAGAATAACAGGCTTAATTTTTTAAAGACAATTTTTAGCAGTTGGGTTTTTATTTTTCTACTAGCAATCGCCGGCGGCTCCGCTAGCGTAATTTTCCCATTTTCGCAATATTTTTTATAGCTACTCCTTTCCTATTCGTCTTACCGAGATAGCTTATAGCCTTCCTCGATAAATTGACTATCTTACGCTAAAAGAATTTTCCTAATCCGTCCAGAAGTTCCTGAGATTAGCGCCTTCAAACAAACAGACAAATATACAAACAAACAAACTCTTCAGCTTTATATTATTAGTATAGATTAATGATTAATAATTAGACAACATTTTGTGATAATTAGAGTGCTATAATATAACCAAAGCGATCATTAACTTTTAACAACATAAATATGTTACGATCGCGTGCCAACGGTACTGAACTTGAACTAATTCCAAGGTTAGATAAAAAGAGTAAGTAAGTATGTTTATTAGATAACAGATATAAAACCAGGTAAACATTTGCTATAACTCTAGTAGAAATTTTTTTTTTCACTGTACCCAAAATGAAATTATGAACGACACACTTTTTAGGGAGCCGTTCAAGTATTAATTAGGTACGCAACGCAATTTGGGAGGGGTCTTGTATAATGTTATAATGCGTTACATACGTGGGAGGGGGGGTCCAAGAATGCGTTACGTAACATTGCTTTATGAACTTAAAAAAATTAAGGAGTATTCTTGTAACTTGGCAAAAAAGCAACGTTTTAGGTAAACATGGTTATTTGTGTATTACGTAACGTATTAGGGTTACACGAGGGGGAGGGGGCATCGAAAAATTAAAAATGCGTTACGTAATTGAATGCTTCCTAATTCATATTTATCAGGTCATTAACCTCTACCAGCTTTAATATTCTGACCGAGACTGACACTTTAAAAGCTCTGAGCTTGGAGTAATAAAGCAGTAAAGCTCACTAAAAGCTGATAAGCTCTTATCCCTCTTATCCGAGTGGAAATCGATATGATACCCAATATATGGCTCTCTGGTGACCGACAATATTTATGGATGTCATTGCGTAGTAACTATACTTCGTTTTATAATATGTATGATATGTTACTTTGTCTGGCCTCCGCCAATCCGCACTGGAACAGCGTGGTGGATGCTCTGGACCTGCCCAGTTATGAGGAGAAACCCGTGCTCAGTAGTGGGCCGTTAATGGGTTGAGGCCACTTTGACTGGCATAGGCAATAGGTTGCAAGGGACCTATTTTCCTAAGTGCCCTCCTATTTTATTGCATAGCACCCCCACCAATTTTATCGATTACAATGTTTTATCTGCTTCCTAAATATATTCAACACAGTTTACCTACTTTCCTATTTGTTCATACTGATATGGCGATAGAGTTATATTTAAATAGCCTTTACTGTCATTTTCAGCTGATCCTTTCAACCTCGAATGCTAAGATACTATCTTGTAGGTTACAATTTCAGATACCTATTCTAGATTACTTATCAACATCCTGTACTTCTGTTTTCTCTTAATAACTCAAGTTAATCTCCTTAGAATTTACTCTCACTTTTCTCTACTCCTACTTTTGCTTCCCACATTTACCTACTCATAGCCTACTCTTTGCCCTTGCATCTTACACCTACTTCTATCCAAGTTTTTCCCTCGTACTCTCTCCTGACTTTTATACTATCGTTACTTTCTCTAGTTAACCTTTAAACCTTCACTAACCTAACTACTACTAACCCATCTTCCCTTTTCTAGCTCCTAGTTTCCTACTACTAGTGTTACTAATTACTTTAGCTCACTTCTAATTTACTTGTCATATACATCGTCAACTAAGGAAATCCTATGTCCAGACTAGAAGATGAAACTAGACTCCTTAACTACATAGTTTACCTATTAATCATGTAGTAGGTAATCTTGTTAGTGTCTGCGCTTGCGCATGTAACCATTACTAACAGCCCACTCTGCATTTTTCGTTAGATTTCCTTGTGATATTTTAAGAACACCTATTTGTAGTTTAAGAATTCGATACATCAACAAATTGCGTTGAAAATTACGATCAACTTCAGTATCTATTTGCACTGTGGTCATAAATGTTAATAGTATTTCCTATAAAAATACTTTCCCCACAGCATTTTCTTTACAAGAAATTATCGGATAACAATGTACCTATAGAGAAGGAAACAATTGACTCCTTTTCCGTTAGTTAATTTATAACTAATCCCCAATTGACAAACAAACAATACGTAGACAACTACTTACTTTTCAATTTTCAACTAAATGAAAGTTGAAAAAAAATGATTATTAAGTAGGGTATGGCCAAAATTGCCTGATTTTCAATATATTAACGAAATTCATAACTGTTTTACTCGTATGTAATGGAATTATAGTATCTAAACCTATTTATGTAATGCAAACGTTGGAACGGAAATGATGTTTGCTTTTAGGGTGAGAGGTTGTTTGTCATTTTTTGTTGATATTGACGTAAGTCGGGTAATTAAATAATTTGACTTGCCTTGATGACGTTCAAAGCGATGATAGACTGCCTCCGAAAAACCAAACCATTATTTTAAGCAAACTAACAAGCAAGTAACCCATAATGTGTATGAGACACTTCAAGTGGTTATGGTCAACCATGAACATCACTAAAGCAGTGTTCGCCATGAAGAAAAAAAAGAAAGTAGGGAGTAAGAAAGAAAGAAAAAAAATATACAATATTTTGCAAACTATCCTTGGTATTCATTAACCATAGTTACTATTAAAAATTTAAAGGAACATGATAATATGGCGGTTCAGCAAGACGATCATAATATTATTGGAACACGCAATATCAAATTGCTTCTACATGAGCTATAATAACGAATAATAAATAATTATTAAACCCTAAATATATCCTTATTTCCCAGGTGATTGCTATTTATGTAATCTAATGGATTTTCCATTTGGAAACTTCAACAAAAATCTCCTTGAGATTTTGTAGAACATTATTATACATTGCAGGTATTTCCAGATGTCTAAATAGGTCTTATCTATTATTAGGTTTATATTTATCAGCAATATTCGATTCTATAGAAGTTATAATTTAATGGAAATGGATTTCATAGTTTGCTATAGGAAGTACTTTTCGTGAAGTAAATGTACAGTTCGGACGGTAGAGCGTACTAAAAATGGACTTGCAAACATACGTTCGAAAACATTACCCTCCTAGAAATACAATTAGGTGCTTGAAAAATATCACCCTCTTCAAGTAAAAAAGGCGTATAATTTGGGTAGCAACAAGAACGAGGCAAGAAATATAAAGTTGTCTACTGAAACACAAAACACGTAGCCTGAAGATCGGAGCGATCGAAAATTCAAGGTCATGTTCTCCTTTCAGAGAATAAAGGAATCTGTGATCGAGAATTTAACGGAATTGAAACAAAATTCTACCTTTATCAAGCGTCACATCACAATCTTTTCAGCTACTTATGGCTTAGGTACCTACATAGTAAAGTAGTAGTAGGATTAAAATAAGAATCATTAATGATTGTTTAATTAGTTGATAACAGCACTGATACAATGTTAAGAAAACTTAATTTCCGTACAGCAGATTGAATAGAAAATTACAATAGAAGTACAAATAAAAAGCTCACGGAAAAGCGAAATTTTTGGGGATGAAAAAAAATTTGCTAGTACCAATAACCGGTCCTAACTAAACCATGTTACTTAGTAATGATCGTATTTTTATGAAAACGTACTATCAGATGTTGTGATAGTCGTAAGTAGTGAATATTTAAATTAGATATCTGAATAATAGCGAAAATGGACTCTCAAAAAAAGCTGAAACAAGTAAGCACTAAAAGTAAGGCTTCATCTTGAAATTTCTGCATACTTTTCAAGTTTTGTGGGCAACATTCTTTTTAAAAAGCTTTCTGCGTAACACTTTACGAGAAGCGTCAGTTTTACTCTCTAAACCCGAGGATCCACAGTATTTACACAACCAAAAGCTTAAAATAATACTGTATGAAAATCGCTGGCATAAAAACAATTTACCGTGATTCCAGGCTTCAGATGTAAAGAGGGCATGGGTGCAAGAATAAAAAAATACTCTCGCACTACACTTCACATTGATTTTTTGCGAAATAAAATGTCCTTTTCATTAATCGCGAGGGATAAAACGGGCGCGAAAAATCGGGTTCGTCCGACCCATGGTTCGATTGAAATGTTTTCGTTTTGCTACGAGTCGCTCCGGCATCGCCAATATAATGATCGGCTTTTACATATAGGTACAGCGCCATCTATGAAAGCTTACCGAAACTATTTTCTTTTTTAGTCGGATAGTCTGTCTTAACATAATCCAGGAATAACATAATACGTTTTTTAAATGTTAGTTGTTATTTAATACATTTTTATACATGTGATGTAAACTGTAAATTTTAACATACTTTAACAAGTTCGTAAACCACGCAACATGCGTGTAATACGCGTAAATTGGAGTGCAAGTTACGCCCTCTCTTGGCCACTACGACTAACTTTTTGAATGCGTTGCTAGCTAACCTTCTTTATTTGTCATCCAATGAAATCGTAGGGCGCGTTTGTACACATGCGCGCTGGAGGGGCAATACCTACTGAGTCTACGAAAATTAATCAGTATTGTAGGTAGGCTTGTCTGTATAGTTTTGTACTGTCCGCCGCGTCCGTGATTTGCGAAAATCATCTACGGTACCTACCGCCTACGATCAAATCAAAAATAAACTTTCGTGTTAGTGCAATCTGTGATTGGATTTACGAAAATGACTAACGCACCAGTGAAAAAAGTACCCATACATTTGCAGGTAAGAAGCGAAAAATTATTAACGCAACCTGTTGTTTTTTGGTAAAAGTCACAAGAAGACGTAGCACACTTTTATGCAGTGTCGTATAAATAATTAATTAAATAATTAACTCTATTCGGTAATTTATATCATTGTGGTGTGCTCATTTACCGGTACTTCTCGCGTGAAAAGTGTGACCCAATTCGTAATAAAATTAGGTTGCCGGGCGCTAGCTAAGACGATTTGAAATAGAATATAACAGTGATATATTTTATTGTATTTATCCTGTTTATGTAGAGAATACGTATTAGTTATAATTTTTATTCTGATCTGACTAGGTAGGTAACGGCGAAATCGTTCAGTATCAAACAGCTATCGCAGTTTTATTGCCTACTGTTGGATTTATCGATATTTTAATGGAATTTTATAATAAGATATGGATAAAACCATTAATTTATGTGTTAAGTTCGTAAGTACCAATTAAAAATATGACTTGCTTTACAAGTACCTATAACTACAAAATATTTATAGAAAAAAGCTAACACTGGCCAGGTAGACAAAACCACCGATGCGTTATGAAATTAAAAAGCAAACACCTTTCAAAATTCGAACGATTCACCGAACGCAATCATTGAGAAGAATCGTTCAAATAGAATAACGAAATGCAAGCCGAAAGCAGACCTACCTGTAGACGTTCTACAAAAACACTTCGGTGGTGGCAAAAAGTGCGAAATTCCAAACCGTGTTGGTTTTTGAACCAAATTTCGTGACATCTCATCCGGTGAATGACCTCAGCTATAGCAAAATAGTACGTATAACACCGGGTAAAGATAGGGACCTAGGGAGGTTGGGAAACGTGACATGCGCATTGGATCCGTAGCTTATGTTACATTGAAGATCGTTTCTACAATTCTATTGAAGGCCACATGATCACATCTGATGTTAATTTGAACCATAGATTTATCAGTTCCCTTGTACCTAATGACTTCGTCTTTATTTCATGTGTTAATGTTTAAAGATCTTAGTAAGTTCTGTTGAACATATATGAACATGACTGTCTACCTATCATAGCTTTTTTTGGACTTTTAATTTTTTGTTTCCTTTTTCTATGTTTAGGAGGTTTAGTCCTAATTAGCCTTTTAGCAGCTCAGTAGGTAGGAACCAAAAGAAAATGTCATAGTAGATCGTAGTTTTATAATTACTACAAATTATATTTAGATATTTTTATTGTTGTAAAGGTTTCGTAACTGTAAATTATATAAAACAGGAAGTCAAGAACATAGGTAGATGATATAAAATTAACACAAATTATCTGTTTAAATAAATGAATATAAATTTCGTTTTAATTTTAATTATACATTAGATTTAAATCGTAAAAAGATTATACTATAAATTAAAGTACTATTTTAATATTTAATTCAACAACATTTTCGTACTTAACTATAACTATAGGTACCTAACTTTCTGAACTATACTTAGTCAAAGTTCTATAGCTAAGGATTCCTTAATGAGTTAGGTCATAAACTATTACAATTAAGAGATATGAGTCTAATGAGCTCGTTCAAGGTTAATTTATTTAGCGTTACCATGTGTTTGATGTATCTTCCTCTTCACATGGTCTTATCATTAGACGAAAATAGACCATACAAGAATCATTAAATTATGACCTATTTTATTTTTCTGTATATTAATATGTCAGGGGTTCAACTATGGCCCACTTTTAAGAATAATGTAGGCACGACTAAGTTTTGGCATGGTTAAAGTTTACATGGAGAAAAGTTTATTTTAAATTACAATGTGTCACACATACGACCGACATTGATTTATCTAGTACATAAATTTTTTCAACTTAGAAAAAAAAACATATTTCGTCCCTTTTACTAGAGATAATAAAAGGGTCACCCCCCCTCCCCCCAATACGACTATGACCATGGCCCTCCAATACTTGGTAGTCTCATCAATTTTTAATGTTCTTAATTTCTTATTGTCGCAGCAATGTATTAGCTGCCACAATGTTCTTCTTTCAAAACGTTCACCCTTTCACTATTGTTTAGGGTTGCCACAATAAGGGGAGCTCTTATCATCTTTAGTACTTTCAACCCTTCGAGTGCTTATTAGAATCCTCTACGTTACTAAGGCTTGATACGCCATAATGTGTGATCAGCAGAATTACGTTGACAGAGAAACGCAATTTACACTTCACAGTAGGGTTGTCAGTGTTTTTAAAAGAAATAAACTGTAATTATTTTCGTTTGGTTCATACCTTAATATCCTACATCTGCTACTCCTGCCTGATCTTCAATTTTCGTAAATTTACATCAAATTAGACAACTTTTACTATGACGGCGTTTCAATATGTCTAAATGTTTAGCTGATCTTTTGAAGTAAGTACATGCTTCTGCTGTGGTCCGGAAAATCGTACCTACTCGATCGCTTTAAAAAACATCACCATTTTAATGTATAGTAATTTGTAAAAGTCTGTAGTACTCTCAGAAAGATTTGTAGTAAGTAATTCATGAAACCGGAAAGCAATTACAAACTCTACTACTTCGCATTAAAGTTAATAGTCCAACTTCCATAAAATATTGAACAAAACAGCCTGCAATTCCAAATAATGCAATTCCATTCCATGTTTAAACTTTCGCAGAACCATTTTCTTAATTCTCTTACGGCGTTTGCTCATCCGCTTACCGCAAGCGAATCTATTCTTGCATGGGGTTCTCCCCTTGTGAGGGTCGTAAACCATGATTTATGGTGACGTTCAACTCAGACACCATATCGATGGGATAGCTCGGTCTGTCTGCAGTTACTCACCGAGATATTCTACGTAATAAAATGTACAGAGTACAGACATATCTTGTGATAAAGTGTAATGTCTTACTCTTACGAAATGAATATTGGTGAGTGAACCCATAAATAAACAAATCTACGTTACGTTATGAACACACCATAGCCATGTACTGTAACATACCACCATAACACACAAGCACAGGTCACATTTTCGCCCAGACTGAGAACAGGTCTTTTGGCCTCACTGAAAATCGAACCTAGGACCTATTGAACAGCGGTCTGTTATAGTAACCATTGCGTTAGGCGGACTATAAAAATACGTGATTCCAATTGTACCTATTATATAATCTAATTTATGTTAAAGCATAAAAACAGTATATAAGCTAAGAAATAGGTATACATATTTTGTGGTCACCACCTTCCACCGTGGTGACCACTAAATCGGTTACTTGGGATCACGAAATAAGTGGATGCTCCTAACTGGCTATGGTAAAAATAGTGGAAGAGAAAGACCAAATAAAATTTTGAAATAGGCAGGAGAAAGAAGGTTGTATAGAGTGCAACGACCTCCAATAGTTTTGTTCAGTAATGTGCCTTAAGATTGGATAAAGCCTTACGTCATAATATTAATAATCCAAAACAAATCAAAATTAAATCATAAAACAACTATAGCAAGGTTCCTTTTTCCGTAATACAATTCGCTTCTGTAAACCTCCAAACGTACTTGAATAATACTCGCTAATTAAGTCGAGTTTTGCCACCCCTTTCAATCCTCAACCATTCGTGATGTTTTAATTACTCTGCGCCTGTACTTTGAATTGAAGTGAAAATGTTGCCAAGGTTTAACCATAGTTATGTTTAAGTTTAATTAGTAACCTTGACTTCTGTAGTTCCACATTTATGTATTTTAAAAGTATGTTCCAATTAATTTCATTCGTTAAGCTGAATTCCATAATTCTTCAGTTAAGCTCCCTCAAAATGTTTTTCTTCATCCAAACATGGCATAATTGTTTTTTAATTTCTTGTTTTTTATAACTATTTTGAATTCATTATTACGAGTACCTATATTGACGCGATTACAGGAGGTAACTCATTTATTCTTGCATCTTTTAAAATCACTTAACTAAAGCCAGTGCTAAAAAGAGACAACCGAATGGCATGTCACACCCATTCTTTACGCAAGAGTATTAAAGGTAGAATAGTCTAGAATTGAGACGGATTTGTAATTTTAGTTGTTATCTCTATCATGTAAGTGTTTTTTTTCTTTATCTGTACGCTCACTCAATGAGAGTGGCTTATCTCATTGGTTTTATCAATCGCTAGTCATAAAACTGTGCAACTCAACTATACAGTTATCTAATGCATCTTCGCAACAAGATTATCTTATCTTATTATCTTATCTTTCTTATCTAATTAAGAGCGGTGATCTGTTTGTGAAAAGATCGATTTTTCTTACCATATTTGTTAAAAAATTAGTTACTTAAGTCAAATAAGTTAAAACCTAGTTTTAGTCCTACGAACTTGTTGCTTAAGTGTACATTAATTTTTTTCAGTATTTAATCCAGCCTAATATACAATGAATACAATAATAATATACGTGTGTTTGTTACAAGCATTAATAACGTATTTTAAAATGTGTGTCTTGATCAATTGTGCCCAAAAAATCTAAGATTTCATTAAAAAATAACTGTTTCCGGGCACTTAAAAAAGGGAGTCTAAGAAGTGCTTTGTCATGTGAATCACCCCATAAGTCTCCATACCCGGATTAATGTAGCGTTGAAATACAGTGGGTTCATCAATAGACAAGGGACAGATAAAAATTACAACCAATAAAGAATCCAACTCGAAAAAGGTTTAAAATATCTTTCTTCAGTTTTCGAATGTTTCTGTGGGGGATATTTAAAAATTAAATGTTTAAAATATGTTTTAACGTCAGAAATGCAGTATTGTTTTTGGGGTACGCTGTCTAGCGTACCAAAAAATAAAATTTATGTACATACATACCCTCGAAAAACATTACCGTCGTTCTGGTGCAGTCAGAATGATAATTATTATTATGAATAATTATGAATAATTTCTAGGTGATATAATAATGTAATACGTATACATGTTTATAACTCAAAATAGACACTTCCAAGATTGAAAATAGCACAATAAAATTCAACATAATGGAATGAAATTACGCAAATACTACCCAAGCTTAAGAGCAATCTAGAAAACGCTGATAGTGTTATCTTAAAGCGAAACATTGGCGAGGCGAGGCGAGAAAACTGGGTCATCAGAGTTCACGATGACACAATGTTGGTTTAGCGATTAGTTGGCGATTGTGTAATACGTGACTCTTTCGGTTTACAGCTTTGTTGTGTTTAAATATAGGTGTGATTTTACGCAAACTTGTCTTTGACAAGTATCTGTTTTGTTTAGCTTGTAAAGAGATTCTGTACTAATGTTGCCTTAGGCCCATTTGAGAATCCATTTTCTAGCGCTCTCGGAAATTACGTTAAAAATACCTATTTTATTTTAATATTAAGTTTTTTTTTGAGCCCAGCAGTGGGACAGTTATGGATTGCAATGATGATGATGATGATGATTTTAAAAAAATACAACTTGCATATTTAATTATTTACTAAATTAATTAAATATTATTAATTGATTATTTCATTAATTATTACATGAATCCTCTCAGTTTTTCCAAGTTTCCGCCGCGTTGAACTGGGCCCCTATATTACTAGTTCTTATTCTTAGATAAATATCTAGGTAGGAGATACCTAACCTAATCGTTTGAGCAAATATACAAAGTCATTAAAAAGGCAAATGTAAATGAAGCAACTTTTTAGGTACGCATTTGAGAAAAATAATTTTGGAAAACTATTAATAATTTTCAATTATTCCAATTTACCGTAATATATACATTATCATACTAAATATGTAAATATACAAAATGCGGGTAGAAACAATCTAGAAAGTACGTTTTAGTCATTAAAATAAATTGCTTACTCCAGACAGATATTATCATTCATGGGGGAAACATGTCTGAGTCATGGGAAACCATGGAAATACTTAGGGTGGAAAATTACGAATTCTCATGTCGTTTTTGTTGCCAAAATTTCAACTAATTATACCACAGTGTGTTTGGGGGAAACCGGAAAGCACTCATTAGGTGCAATTTTATGCATAGCGTGCATGGCTAAAACTTAAGAATAATTGAATTGTTTTCATTTTATAAGATTACTAGATGACTACTTACTATCTGCTACGGATGTAGAGGCATACAGTTGAAACCAAAAATTATGATTGTTATTACGATTTTCCTCGATTACCATATTTAGCTACTAGGTCTATGAGTTTATGGGTATTTCTTGCGAAAGATGCAATTTCAGAAAATTTTGCAAAGAAAAAAAAATGTTATTTTTTACTACTTTTTTTGCACTATTTTGACAGTTTACAGAATGTACAATAAATTGAGACTAAAGGCCCCCCCTTTATAACCGTGTATAGGGACGTTAAGGACCCCCAAAGTTTTAGAAGACACGGTTATGATAATTTACAACACGGTAATTACATTTGAAATATGGTAATTACTCTATGCAACACGGCAATGATAAATTTTTGGAAATTAAAATAAAACACAAATATTACATATCAAGGATGTAACAAATTTAATATCAGACTTATTATCAGTCTTACAAAAAAAATCGCAGTCTTCTAAGCAATAATTAGGTATCTAATAACTGTTTAATAATAAAATCTACTCTGATGAAAACAAAACAGTAACAACTTATGTCATACTAATTAGCGTAGGTAAGAAAATCAAAAATTCTTTATCTTTAAAAATGAGATCACAAAATATATAATTATTAATCAAAAATACTAAGTTAAATTATTGTTAACTGTACTTATATTTATTGGCACTGGAATTAAGATCACATTATAATATCACAAAATTGGTAAACATATCTTTTTTTTCTACTCTAGGATTAAATCTTCTATATCATTAAATGTTAATTGACCCCGTCGATTAATATCAGGTTCATTAAGTTCCTTTATAATCATGTCATAAGACACGCAGTCTTCGTCCTCATTATCGGGCCATACAAAAACATTTGATGCACCTTTAAGACGTCTTAAAAATTTTATATCTAATGTACTATCAGTGTTCAGTTTAATCGCTTGCCCAATATAGTATTTAACTGTCTTTTTAACTCTATAGGAAACAATAAGCCAAGAGCCAGTTTTGTATGTCTCTACTGTTTCAGGTGTAACTGGGATTGATTTAGAAACCGCTGATCCACTATCTTGTACCCAGGATTCAGCACATATTTTGGACAGGTTGAAATCAGGTGTTGACTCCAAAAAAATTTTATTTATTTCCATGCCAGTGGACAGTATCGAAGGAAATTCTACTCGACTCACGTCAGCATCTTTACATAGCTCTAATGATTCAGGGGCTTCAGACACGAAATGTGATATAAAAGGCTTTGCGTAATCTCTTGTAACCATCAAATCAGATCTAAGTTCTGAAACTGTAGGTTCATTTAACACTTCAGAAATTACTGGTACATCTTGCAGATACGGGTCAATCGGAGCTTCAGGAAATTCATAATCAGGCTCAATCAATGCGGTTGCACTATTTTGTCCAACATATGGATTATTTCCACTTAAACAGTCGAGCATTGCTGATGCATGCACGTGTCTTGTTGAGTAATCTCCCCAGGAACCATTTCTGTAACAACTTGCTCTTTGGCAGGGGGATTTCCTAATAAAGGCAAATAATAATATCCCATGTGCTTCCCGTGTACACATGTCTCTGCTTTGTATCTACATAAGTCAGAAATACAGCTTTGTCTTCGCAAAACTATAGAGTTTTCTCTATCTTTATTCCACACTATTTGGTGTACTTTCATCATACCTTTAAAGGATTTCAGTTCTTGAGTCAATGGCATGAAATATTCTTTTTCGTAAATATCGTATTCCGTCACCTGTTCTAGAAGAATGTTTCTCGTAGCTTTCTTCATTTCTGCTGCAAACGTTTTTACATCTGGTATATCCTTCCCGTATCTTATTAACTGATCTGCTGTTCGCTTAAGAACTGCTCCTACGCCATCTGGAGCTCCCTTTCCGTGGCCAGCCTCAGTATAATTCCACGTTACATTTTTGAGATTCTTAAGATTCCAGTGTAATTTTGTGATGACGTAATTTATTGTTTTGTTTCGATATTGGCTGCAGGTGGAATCCGTTATAATGTGCAAGGTATCTACTTGTAATCCTGTATTTTCTATATATTTTAAAATTGGAATTATGTGACCCCAGACAGCAAATGCATCGTGGCGCAGACAATCGCTATATGTGCATAAACTTTTTGGCTCCAGGTTTGGAAGGTAAACAACACTTGTATGCAAACTTATCTGCGTGCGACTGCCACCGAAATGCATTGATTGAATTTCAGTGTTATATTTGGTCGAATAATTTTCACTAAAATCCATGTGAATAACTGCTTCATTTGATTTAAGTTGAGTTTTAAGTGCACTTGTACATTGGTATTGGTTCGCGATATTTGCACAGTGTACATAAAATTTTTCCAATTGTTTCAATAAAAAGTCAATTACAGCTTTGGGAAAATCTGTATGCTGTTTCTTTTCTGTAATTTTTATTACTTTCTGTCCAGTTTTAGTGTTCACCTCTTTCGAGCCAGATTTCCACATCCAATAACGTATTTGTGTACAGTTATCAAACTCCATAATTATTGGCATTTTATTGAAACACATTGAGCACTTTCTTTCCAGACAGTTTAAATTGTGAATGCTGCAGACAGAGGCAGCCAAGACTTCACTCGAAGATTTTTCACGGATAATTTTATTTTTCCAAAGTGCTTGCGCAAGCAATGTTACATTCTCGTGTAATTTGCACATGCACGTATCTGTGTCTTTATCAGTTGGGGTCACTATCCAAAATGGTTTGGCTTTGCAAAATAATGCGTAACTTACTTTATATGGGTGTGTATCTAAAAACTTTTTATGTAAATTAATCATGGAATCGTGTAAATATCTTTTTTGTTTCTTAACCTTCTTTCGTGTAATGCACTCTCTCTTTCCAGCTGCCATTCTAGTATTTTCATCGCTTTCAAAAAACAAATGAATATCTGCTTTGATTAAATCGCTTTTTTTATTAATATTATTTTTCATAACTACTTTTCTTGTTATTTTAGTTTGAACTCCTTTCAACATTTTATATGATTTTAAAGTCTTTAATGCGGGCTCAATGCTTTCTTTAAATACTTGTTTTTCCTTGTTGCTATTTAGGTTTTCATAATTACTTGTAAGATTATTTTTCATCACTTCAGCAAAAATAAGATTTTTTTTAACATCATCTCTTTTGTTTGGGTCTGATAATAAACGTTCGGCTCTAATCCTTGGACTTCTCAAATTATCTTTTTGTAATCTGTTATTGCTACGAATGATTCTTTTGCGCAACATATTGTTCTGTTTTTTCAGATCAATTATTTGTTTTTTGTAGAACATAAGCGTTTTGTTAGTAATATAACGTAGTCGGCGCTTTACTGAAGACGTATCGCTTTTAGGTGAATCGCATTGTCGAGATGTTCCAGGTATTTCAAAATTAAATCCTATTTTACTGCCTTGACTTCTAGTCAGCGGCTGATCCTGTACATATGTAGGCGACGCTGCTTGATGTTGTACTTGATCATCAGAATCTGAATGTGGGGGTGTACTTTCAGCAAGTCTTCTCTGTAGTTGTTGGTTTTGTTTTTGTCTGTCTCTAAAATTTTTATTTTTTAGGAGTCATATCACTGATTTGAACTAGCTTCTTCTCTTCTTTCCTTCTTTTATTTCTTTGCTTCTCTTTCTCTTTATATTCTGCATGAGCTTCTGGGTTCAATTTGATTTTGTCTCTTCTTGCTTTTTCAGCTACTCTTTTTTTTGCGCGTATCTCTTCTCTCGTTAGTTTCTTACCTCTTGCCATCGTTGATCTTAAACAAATACGTAAATCATATACTTTGAAATTTTTAAAGTAGTGTGAAATCATTACCGTGTCAAAGAGGTCATTACCGAGTGAAAAAAATCCACGGTAAAACATGGTAATTACGTACACGGTAATGATGATCTGTCAGTATTTTCTATCTATCTCTAAAACGAAATTTGAATTTCGAATATTCTGAGTTTTAAAAATGATATATCCCATAGTTCTATAACATATATTAAACATATGATGGTTTTGAACACACTTACCAAGTTATCAATCCCACGGTGTTTATGCAATTCCGTGACAAACACAAAAATCACTACGAAAAAATTTTTTTTTAACTTAATTTACGTGTGTAAGTGACGTGCGTTGTCGCCATGCTGTCGATCGGGACTGCGGGGATCGGCGGAGGCACGCCCGTTCTAAACTTGTACAAACCTGTGAGTACAGCATGTCGAGACGTGTACCGACACGGTAATGATGCATTTTTCTCAGGACAGAATTAAAATATGCCCTGTTGCTACATGTTTAGTTATAAAAACAAATGCTTGATGTAAATATATGCGTTAAGTATTGCAGTTTGATGATGTTGTGACAAATTAAGTAATAATATCGCGGGTTATGGCATGCTCGGGTTTTACTGTTCGATTTTGGGTTTTGGGACACCCATGGTAATTATGTTTTGACACTTTGACATAAAATTAAATGCATAATCATTTTAAAATACTGAAATATATTTATTGTAACATTAAGGGAAAGACGGATATTCAATAATTGTACCAAAAAAAGTGTCTAAATATTCAAAATTTCTAAGATATAAGGCCGGACGTCACTTTTGCATATTTTTGTAGAAGTACCCTTATGCCAGATTAACAAACCGGAATTTATTCTTATAATACTTACTTTATCAAAATATAGTTGAGTTATAATACTTATAGTAAGTAAACTCACATTCCCTGCCAATAATAATATGTACTGCATAATGGCAAATATTTCATGGCCAAGTCCATAGTACTTGTAGTAACTTTGTTTTTTAATTTATTATCAAAACTTATTTAAGAAGAAATCTTTCTTAGGTTTACAAACTATATAAAATTTTAAATGTAGGTACGATTTTGTAAACACATTTTGCGTATAATGATTTCGCATACTTCATAACGTGTTATTTGGCTGCACGAATTGCTTGTGGAGTGAATTACGAATAAGTTGTTTAAATTTAAATTAATTTGAATCGAGTTTTTCACCTCGTAAATACTCATCACAATAGAAAATTAAGAGAAACGTCCGCGATAGGTCAATTACCTAATCAATTTGAATGAAGCCTTTCAACTATAAATTAAAGTTCGTTCAATGTGATACTAGGTAATATGCTATTGTTGGTGATTATGACTATGGTTAAAATTCTAGTAAAAATAAGTGACATAAGCAATTGTCAACAATGTCCGCACTTAGCAATCTTGACATACATTCGCAGTTTAACTATAGAAAATAAGTATTACTTACGTAATCACAAATATGACTTAACTCTAATCCTCCTACGAATAAACCTTTTAATGTTTGTTTCCAATACGCAGTTCTCAACATAATGATTGATGACTAAAATTTCAAAAATTCGCCTAATCCTTACTACCCATCAAAACAGACATTTTACGAAATTGCCAATTTTTCAGTTGCACCACAACATTGTTTTAACGCCAATTACTTGCCACATAACGACAGAGAATGGTTATAAATTAACTGCGTTATTCCTGCGTGCAAAAAGTTAACGACTTTGTTGCAAGCACTAAGTACTAACCTAAGCTTAGATCCCCCTATGTAGGGTCAGGGCCATGCCTTCGTAAATTTTTTTTTTCTGCGAAGCCAACGCCACCTGTTCTTTACAACTGTCAAGTGTCGTTATATTACAGTTGGTTAGACACTTTTAACTTTGGAAAAACCGAACGTCATAGACTGCAATAGCGACTTTTATTGCTGACTGTACTTTATATGAATTTTCAATATGAAAAATAACACTGGCTATATAGTAAGTGGTAATAGTGATGTTAGTATTTTGCTACCTTATAATTTTTAGGTGTTAGCATTTAAAAATAATTGTCGGTATAATATTTGTAATCTTAATGTATGGTGGCTTTCAGATTTTTTTCCTGGTATTTTATGTTATTTTCCTGTATAGATTTTATTTTTTTCCTGTCTGTTATCTTATTGGACGTTAAATTTCAAGTTTATACGGCATCTGAATATAGGACAAATTTTTAAAAATTTTAAAGGGCCCTTATAAAAATACAAATTTTGGTTCTTAAATGTTTGTAGCAAATAAATATTCAGGTTTCATCACAATGTTTTTCTTCATCGAATTGCTAATTCATATTAATTACGCACTTTTCTTTATAGAAATTAGCAGTGTCTGCCAACGTTTGAACATAGGAACTCCCGTTCCGAAGACCAGGGTTCAAACCGCTAAGCTATCACTGCTTATAATGACCTTATACATAATAATACAAAATAGTAACATTTCGCAACGCTTTCGATTCGCTGTCTATTTGATAAGAGCTTGGTTACTATAGCTTGGTTTATTTGATATGTTTGAAGTGTTTATAAAAAGACAAAACATTGATAAGATAGTAAGATGTCTATAGCAACGCTTTTCTTGGTAAAATTCAATATTGTTCGACGTGTCAGACGTTTAGTTTACGAGTATTGAAGTTAAGTTCATCATGGCGGACGTAAGTACTGTCGTGCCTTTAATTAACTATTTTTTTAATAAATTTTTCATGTTTTCAATAATATTGAAGTGTTTAAAAATTTTGTAAACATAATAATATAAAAGTTATATTAAAAAAGTTTAATTAAACTTATATTGTGAATAGAATAGTATAAGGTAATAATCCTGATAGTATTATAAATGTGAAAGTTTGTGAAAATATTTGGATGTTTGTAAGTCCTGCACGATCTTACCGTTGAACGGATTACTGATAGTTTGCGTCCAGGAATAGGACATAGGATAGATTATATCCCGACTGTAGGTTCCTTGTGGATGAATCCAATGTATTTATAAACTACTTTTAATTTTTTATCAAATCTCAATATAATCGTTAGGTATAGTGAAATGCTAAGTTCAATTAGCAGAATTATGATCCAGATGTCATCTCCTTTCGCGACTATATTACATAGACTAGACCCAAGCCAGACAGACAGACAGACATGACAAAACTGTAAGGGCTTCTAGCTTCCCAAAGGAACCTTAAAAATAAATTACGTGATCAAATTCAACACTAATCATTCAATGGATTACATAAAGACTATTCATTCACGATTCCATTGCCGTTGGCATTGTCCACCTTGCCATATAAATCCTTGCAATTGAATCTATTGTGACTCAGTATCCTTGGTTAACCTGCACCGTAACGATTAGCTAATGATCGATTGTCACTGTTATATTATTAGCTGGTATTATTATTATTGCACCTGTTTTTAGGTCAAATTTCGACTATACCTCATGCCAAACAATAAACTTATAGACTTGTTCGCTATCCTTGGCTAGCAGATAAACGTCAACATTAACTGTCTGTCAGCTGGGTCTTTTATTTTAAGTGTGTGTGTGTTTATTTGCGTGTGTATGTGTGTGCCTTAAACGTAGAATGGTAGTGTAATTTTTTTTTCTAACATTTACTGCACGTCATATCTATCGACATAATGATAAATTCTAATAAAATAAAATATCATGATATCATTACGAGTATCATGATATCTATAATACATCCTCTTGACCTTGTTCAATGACACGTTATGCACTACCAATACAAATAAATGCAAATACCATTGACATTGTACTGTTATCACTGTACATTACTGCTTTATACTTGCATTTATTACAGTGGCCGTAACTGGCGCATCATTGTATTCTACCTAAAATTAAGACAGCTTCTAATTAAAAATGAATTAGGAATAAGCTTGTCATGATTTTCGGGTGCTTCGGAAAAGGGCTTTGTAAAGAAACGCTAAACTTTTCAGCACGTTTAAACTTCTTTTCCCATTATACTTACCCAATTGCCCTCCCATTATACTTACCCGACTGCCCTAAAAGAAGTTTAAATTTTTTAGCGTATGTATGTATGTATGTCCATTTCTCTGGTACACTACAGTCCATTAATTTTGGGAGTGGCAGATTTTTTTTATTATACTTAAAAAAAATTGCAGTCGGGTTTTTCGTTTTCCTATTATTAATTTCTGGTATCTCGTTTGTCTTATGTAATTTTTCTGACTTAAACGTTCCAGCATATCCAATACACGGCAGTAAGTCCCAGTCGAGCGTAAAACCGTTTTAGTAACTTGATATCGTCGCTAAAAGGTCTTTTAGCTGCATAAACATCGGATTAACAGTCACTTAACCTGATATTACGTCAACATGTTACAGGTTAATGTGTCAGAGATATCATATTAACTGTTATTGTATGACATGTTCTTGGGGTCATTCAATTACATTTCATTTCCGTTATAGAACTGTATAAAAAAAATCTCTCTTTATTTTTATTTTTGACATACAGAAAATTTCGCGAGCAGTATTCAAGATTTATATTAGAACTAAATTAGCGACAGCCCTAACAACGTCGCGAGGTTTTATACTCGTATTATTAACAAAATCAAACACTTTCTTCTCTCTAACTTTGGGGCAAAAAAGTAAGTTTATGATAAATTAATTCGAACAAAAACCTGATATAAACAAGTTAACACTGTAGCATGTGAATTGTTGATCTGCTTTGTGTAGTGGAGAAAGTTGTGCGTGGGAGATATTTCGTGTTTTTGTGGGTTATGCAATGTTATCGCGTTATATAGGGTTATATCTGTAAGGTTGTCAACTAGTTATACTATAAAAATATTCTTTTGTTTAATAATTTTACCAGTATACCTAAATGTTTTTTTTTAACTTGAAATAATTATAATTCTATGTACCTCCGTCTTGTATAAAAATCATTAATTATCTGATTAACATTTAGGCGGTATGAATAGCACGTTTAATAAGAATAGTCTGATAATGATAGTCTAATAAATTCAATTTCTGATCCGAGCTAAAATAGAGAGATTAATAATCTGTTTCCTAAACTTGTGTATATGATAGTGATGACATACCTAACATGTCTTTGTAATGTGTAAAATAAAGCACCCTAGTATGTGTGTGTGTTTTATCTGTCAACGTCAACTGTTTGTAGACCAGAAAAAAATTGTTGTTTTAATTCTAGCAAAGGCTTTTCTACAAACGGAAGTTCTGTCATGACTGTTATAAAATAATTCATCAAGTTACTATGATTCAACTAAACTTATATTTCAGACATAAAGTGGCAACCCTAATGTGCTTCTTTTAAGTGTTTTGATTTTATTGCCACCGTTTTATTAAACAGATTAGTTATTTATGAGATGCAGATATATTATATAATGCCTTCCTTATCTAATTTAATTAAAATATAATGTATAATTAATACTATGTATGTACCTACAGTTTTATATATCATACAATATAGTATAAAAACTCCTTTCACATTTCACCTTATTTGCAATATTTGCATGCATGAATTTTCACACATGCATGCATCTCAGCATGTTTTATGCGCGGCTATTTCCGTAATAAGTTTTGTGTTTTTACACACAGTAATAAAAAAACAAACCTTAATACACGGATAGTCTGAATTAACGCTCGAAGTAGCTAATCATAAATTTTATTTTAGAGAGCAAATTAGACTTTACTTGTTGCATCTCTGTGTGTATTAATACTGAATCTTAATGAACCAGATATAAAGCATTGATTAACGTTAATATTTATGAACATAATTGACATCATTTAACATCAATTCACACAAATTGCATCGCTGGGAATAGAATCCAGACCCCACCTATTCCTCACCGACAACGCATCTGTGATGCTTTTAATTTCACTGATATTCATGTCCGACAATGATTACTAACCATCTTGTTTGTCCGTTATCGGATATTTCCATAAAAAAAATAAAGTCATTATAACATTAATATTTTGTTCTACTTCTAACTGCTGTTAAATGCCAATCATCAAACGTTTTTACTAGCCGGTTTCACGTTCCAACAATTACTATAATTGATTCGCATAATCGATTACAATTAGATTATGACACACGATCGAATCGAAATGTAATCGACCGACTGTGAAAGTTAGATGAATCGGCTTTCCTTCGCTCCCGTTTTTCTCGATATGGAAAATCGAGTTAAGAGCGTGTTAGTGAGCTATTTATAATGTAGAATTTCTTTTTAAAGTTGTTGCAGGGTAATTAGGTAGGTACGTTTGAAACTGGGGAAAGTCATGTAGCTTACTTTACAGGTCTGTTAAAAAAAAAATTAGCTTGCTTAGAAATGTCAACGTCAACTGTCTATCAACATGGCCTACCATCTCGCGTGTATGATACTTACCTCTGTATTAAGCGCAGTATGATAATGTGCGTTTTGTTTTTTTTTCTTAAATTAAATAATATTCATAGCACGCACACATTAGGTATTCTTAAACGGAAAATCGAACCCTTTGCATAGTTACATTATAGATAGTATAATGACCCCATGAACTTTCTTTAATATCAAACCTCATAGGCTTAACTATAAACCTTTCTCGTCACATACATTGTAGTCGTATTCCCACAATTTACGGTGTATAGTGACGCGTAGGGAGGCAGGGAATGAACTTTGTTTCTTTGTTCCTTCCATGGCAGACGTATTATCTCCCCACCATCTGAGTATGTAAACTGTAGTACTTATTTACTCTGTAGTATATACTATGTACTATGTAGTCTGTCGTACATGCTACTCGTATTATCATCTCTGTGATATAATGTTGTTTTTTGCCCATAGGCAATGTTCAGACGTATGTATGTATGGATGTATGTCAATGATTTTAGCATGCCTTACAGCCCAAATGGCTTAATGGTTTTCAATATCTGATCCATTGGATTCGTCTCTACTGTAAAAAGCTAAAAATTTTTTATTATGCCACCTAAACCCCAAAAATCTCAACAACGTAATATATCAATAACCACAATATAAATATTAGGGTATTTAAATTTAACCACATAAGTATTCGTATATTAATTTTTTTACATCCTCGCGATGTAGGTCCTTTCAACGCGTATTCCAAACTGATGGCTTATTGACAGAAACTGATGGATAGTTTCCTATAAAATCTAATTTTAACGTGCAGCGTTCTGGAAACTGGAAATAGCTGCCAGATGCGCTGTTTCTGATGCAGTTTAATAGGCTTCTTATTGTTGCTTCAACAGTCTATTTCAGTTTTAGTAATAACTAGTGGGAAACCTTCGGTTCGGTAACCCTTTTGCTTATATCTCGCGAAAACTAAGCCGTTTTCCGAGATAAAAACTATTCTGGAACCTTCCACGTAATGTAAGGTTTGAATATCCTAAGTTTTATGTTAGCTTTGTCATGGTATCCCGCGGGAACATGGTTTTTTTCGGGATAAAAATTATCATTGTATCCCAGCGATCACTTTTGTACCAATCGACACCAGAGGAAGTGTGGAGCCTCTAGATTTCCTCAATGTTGGTGGTACCCTATAAATTGTAGAGCTAAATGCTAATAGTCATAAATCATTTACCATTAGACTGCAAATAAAAATTAAAGTTATTATTTCTATTTAGAAAATTCGTTGTTCAATAATGATATCGCCAACTTGTACTAGAGAAAGAATATCTTCATTGTAAATCATGAAACAAAACGCAATCAGCGTTAAATAGTCACAATTCTTTCTTT
>LGAG01000486.1:274120-293731 GCA_001278395.1 Lerema accius
ATCCGACTCGTGAGCAACGGTTCCAGCCGCTTTTCTAGCACAGTACCGCCGCACTAACACAGTAGATCAACACGCACACACTCACATACAGGGACGGGTTACGGGTGCTCGTCAGAGGACGCAAGCCGGTCGGTTAGTCGAGTGTTAGGAGGCCCCGAGGGGCGAGCGAGGTTCCCGGGGCGGGACGTTAGTGGGGTGCGGGGAGCCTCGCTCGCGGGGAGAGGGACGGGAGAAGCGAGTGTACAGAAGCGTCGATGTGACAGCCCATCCCCTCGCGTGTCGGGTCTCGTTCTAGAATCCAATACCTCCCAGTTCAGCGGGACCGCGGTCCTTTTTCCGCTTTTTCTTTTTGGAACCGTAACCGTAGTTGTCCCGCGCGCTCCACCCGGGGTACAGCTGCATATGGAGCTGTCTCTCCTGTCTCGCTTTCTCATAGTACTTTGCTTGCTCCTCGCGACTCAACGAATGCCACTGCGTTATGACAGGATGATATTGCACATGTTATCGTACGAACATTCGGCTCGACCGAGGCAGGACCGTGGACGTTCAACGGTCTTGAATGCCCAAGATCGCGCGGTCGTGTTGCTAGTCTTGTTAGGAACGAGATCGCGTTCCGGGAAACGTACCGGCTTCGGTTCCCGGTAGCCGGGCGTTAAGGTGACTTATTGTTATTCAATACATCTAGCGTAGATGGTAGATATGACTGCTGGACACGTCTCATTGTCTTCGGTGCGCGCCAAGCGGATTGTTTACACGATCGCCGCGTCGCGTCACGAATCGTATTCCTAACAAGATTAACAATGCGCACAATTGTTTCTATATTATGCTGAACAGCTTAAACAACTCCCGATATGATTCTAGGAATATCTTTATTGGCACTGCTTGCGAAATCGACATCGTCACTTCGAAATTCAAATCGCTATCGAGTCGTTAGAGTAAGGTCAGTTATTGCCTAACGGGTCAGGTGTTGATGAAATCATGAATCTGTCAACTGACAATGATTAACAATTTCAGTCCTGGTAGTGAAAAAGTCTTCGAGAACGATAAATAATGAACTATAGTCAAAAGAAACTTAAACATCTACTCTACGAGGTTGTTCGCTTAAATGAAGGAGCCAGATAAAGCGGAAACTCACCCGTCGGCCCAGTATTTGGTTGATGGCTGCGGATTCCTTGAGGGTGCACTCTGCGACCACTTTAGACCGCATTTCCTTCATGTACAGCATGAAGGCGTTGAGGGGTTTCTTTATATGCGGCTTCTTGTTCTGTTCCTTGCTGTTACTGCTGGAACTGTCGGCTGGCTTGTCGTTCGCACTGCTGCTACTGCCCTTGTCCACCTGTGACCTGGAATGTTTATGGGATCTTCTTAATTTCCTCAGTTACCCCTTTAGTTTTTGAGTGTCTTGTTACTGAGTTAATTTTGCAACTATCTGCTTAATAGCAAAAAATATCATTTTTCTAGTGTTTAAAGTGTCTAACGGAGTAAGTAATCTTGCCCTAGATCTTAGATTAGTGATAGACTAATGAGGCAATGAGATGAAGCATCACAAAATTGCGCTGCACCCATCTCATTATTTTAAAGGCCGTGAGAAGAAAATAGTTATTTGTCATCAATTAATATTGTCAAGTCATTTACAAACATGAAAATCAGAGGTCAATCCGTTAAAATTGCTATGTCATACACAAATTAGATTCTGGAGACTATCTTTAGTCGTCGATACAAATACACTTCATCTGTTTTCTTTATTAATCTATGAAAAACATATACCTATATAATTTCTTTAATACTACTTCAATACAATTTTTTTTCATGTTATATTTTCATGTTTTTTTTTGTTTCGTGTTAAAAAATAAATATTGTACACATAATTTATACATATACCGCGCATGAGATTACGTTTGGAAAAGTGCACCTTAAACAATGCCGGCGCTATACGAATGGTTAAGTTCGGAACTCCACATCTAAATACTTATAAATAATCTAATAATCAGTTTAATCAACATTGAATTCAGCAGGTTGTGACGTCCCAAGACTTGAGGCAGGTTTGATCTCATCGCGACCTTCGACCTCAAACATTTTAAGTGTCAGAATAATATTCCCGTCATTCTCGCCGATGTAATTGACATTTGACCTCAAACTCTCGTCTTGCAAATCATGCTTAAAATTATATTCTTTACGTATCGTTGCTTAAGGTTTGAACGTGAACGTGAGTCTATGAAACTTCTATCGTTATAAAAAAAAGAAAAAGTTAAAAGTTTGAGTAGCGTTAAATGGTTATTAACTAATGAGTCATTTTGACATGCATTATTAGCACCACTAATGACTAATTGAAATGTCTCATTTATAGGGACCCTAGCGCAGGAGAAACATTGAAAAATACCGTTGTCGTTATAAATCTATTTCGAACCGTCTTCTAACATTCTTATAATATATCTACTTCTTTCTTTCATTATAACTGCATCACATAAAGATTGTCACTAAAATAACAATTTTTAGTATAAGCGTCTCTTTCGAACTTAGGTTTTGCGAAAGTAGAGTTACTGAGTAAGAGTCTGTCTGCTACGCTTTCAGGCCTAAACCACTGAATCAATTTTGATAAAACTCGGTATGAAGATAGAACTGAACTTGGGAAAGGACATAGGATACTTTTTATCGCGAAAAAGTCGCGCGATATAACCGAATTCCACGCGGTCGTAGCCGCGGACGGAAAACTAGTTACTTATAAGTTAACTCAATCTAAAAACAATCGAGCATCTAAACAGTAGAAGCGCGACACAAGTTTATCCTGTACAGTTATCGAGAATCGATTCGTGCGAGGTGCAAACGACACGCGACAACAAGCGCGTCCGGATGGAAATAGACGCGGTTTCCGGCGCACACATCGGACACCCGTGGGCCGCGTTCCCGACACTCGCTACAGGACCACGAATCGCCAATACTATACTACAGTCTACAGTATACCTACTATGGTTATGCTATACTATACTAACTCGTTAGGCCGTCTGCGGGTTAGTTACCTAGGGTTGTCGCGTTATCTAATTGAAGGTATTTTAATAGTAATTAATATTAATTAATATGTATATCCTACGTATCCTTTTGTATAGTCTAGGACTATAGTATTGTATAGTCTTGTTAAACGACCATACCTAGCCTACAATGGATATACAAAAATTTTAAAATTACAACCGTCAATTGTGAACTTAATTGCAATGTTCTTTTGAAACGAAATAGAACAGAAATACAAAGTGCACTTGCTTTTTATTCACATATTTTATTTTTATTATTGAAATCAGCCATATTATGACATTATGCAGGCGAAGATATAAAAATGTTCACAGAAAGAGATAAGTTCATTATAATACAATTAGCAGCACAAATCTTTTCGGACTAACAATAAAACATGCTCTCCGAAAACACGAAAGTATCTTACAAAAAGTCGTCGGTGCCAACCCTAGATAACGAGTATAGTCGTCGCTCGACGGTCCATCTATGAATGAATTGACGTATTTAGTGCTGCATACGTTTTGTAGAATATCATTTATCTTGTCATGTTTTGTGTTTAAAATAAAATTATTTGTCACTAAAGAGTAAAAAAAATCGGACGTAGAAATAGATTTCTCGTTTTAATGCTTTCCTTATGGTTGGTAATTGATGTCCTCAAGTGGACGCATATATGGGGAAAGGAGTAGGTATTTATCATCAACACGACGATATAACACTATAAAAAATAACGACAAATCCATAGAGGGCCCCCATTCTGTTTAGTTAGTTAAAATGTCCTAGGTACTATTACGATTTGAGCGAATATCAATGGTAATTAAATTATCATATTGACAAATTGCCTATTACAATATTATGTTATAGGTATATTATTACATATTATACCTTATCTTTGATATAGGTAGGTACTTACATACCATTGACATAAATAAAAAAATTATATAAATAAGGAGCAGATTTCCATTTATAAGATAATTGTAGTACACTATAGCAAATCGAACCATTAGGATTGAGTATTAAACAATATTATTTCAATTAATCATATCGATCTTAAATAAAAATAACAGAATGCCAAATGTTTCAGTTTTCTGCCAAAAAACATATGTAAATAGGCAGAATCGACACAGATATGGAAATGGGTATTTTCTTAAAGTACTTAACTGTATAGTGGGGCCATATGTGTGTATGTACCTACGTATGTATGTTGGGACACAATGCCATATTAAATAACCCGACTGTCAAGTAACTGACACACTTAAACAGCTGTCAATGTGTTTAAGAATTTGCATGTCAAATTGTGTCATGATTTATAAATCATGTCAGACTAGCCACGGTCGATAGTACAGACTATAAATTTAATTCAAATGGGACAAGTCCTGACTTATTTTAGTCAGTGTCTCCTTTTATAGGAATTGTGCATTTATCAGTGCATAGTAAAATAATTTTTATTGTAGACTGTTGTAGGTATGTACATTAGTCATACTTACTAATTTTAATAACTACAATAACTATGATGTAATTAAAATCTTAACAATTAATTATCAATTTTAGATTGTATCATCATGCACGCGTGCTTAACACATTACTATCGATCGTAAAGATTATAATAATTTAAGTTATAGAGGAAATAAACTTTGATCAACATTCATCAATTCCATAAAGTATGTTAGCCAGGTGTACGTAACATTTGATTGTAAAGCTGTGCGCATACTGCGTTTGTCGTTATCACACGCAGTCAGCTGTTCAGAACAGTTACATGTGACTGTATGTCGTACGTCACGACTGAGCCATTGGCTATTGTACTGTCAACTCTGTACCACGGCTTGATAGTGAGCGAAGATACACTTTTTTAACTAGCAAATCATAGAACATTAGGTACGAAGTTGCAAAATGAATGTTAAAAGTAAAATGAAAAAGAGACTATTTTTTTGTATTAGAAATAAAAATGCAAAAAGTATTTCTTGTCAATGACAGTTATGTATAAACAAACTTTTAATTGCTTAGAGAAAGTCCACATTTTCCTTTTATTAATGGCACGCTTCCATCGAAAAAATTAATACGTTACGTTTTCCAAAGAAAACTATACAAAAAATTATATGTCGACCAATCCGCGCGGAGATTTAAATTAATAATCACCACGAGAATAGGAATGCTGAGAAACGACTTCCTCTTACATCGGAATTCGAAAATAGAACCTATAAACTATTGTCAGAGACATACAACTGTTGGTTCAAATGTCAAATATAGACTCGTACACGCTAAATTAGTTCTGGGAATACACGGGTCGAAACGACTTCCTTTATGCGCGTTTAAAAATGGGAAATGGTTATAAAAAGGAAAGAAAAACAAGAGAAAAAGGAAAGAAATCCGGGTACAATGCGCGCGCGCACCGAAAGAGGCATTCAGTCTCACTCAATAATTATTCTCATGTACCGTCCGCAGCTCAGTTTTGGTTACAAAAATTTGACCGGTTTATTGAACGCATTTAAAGGACGATCTTCGGTTTCTCCGAATGATACCAAAAAAGTAATTTATGAGACCACATCGGGTACTGCTTTTTCTGCTTAAAAGCGAAAATTTAATTTGTTTTTGATAAGTCAATACTCAATACGTTTATCGAGGGCTGCCAATGCGTAAATCTGTTTGTGAATTAAAAATACAGTTTCCAAAAACTCGTTCTAAGTAATAAATTGGTCAGTATCACGACCATAAAAAGATAAGAAATTAAAAGTTACAATAAGACATTATTTCTTACCAATCTGGCATTGATTAATGTGCCTTTCGGCGCTAAATTTATCTTTCAACAAACAACTGTTACATTATAATTTGCATATTATTTTGGCTGTTGTTTTGCGGCATCACATTTCTTTATCTGTCCGAATCGTTTGTGCTGGCGACTGTACGCGGCCCGTTAGCTGACGTCTCATATATCATCTTAATTAAATTTCTCCGGCACTAGCTTATTTACATGATTGTACCTGGGGTTTTATGTAAGACCATGGGCCAGTGTGAGCGGAATTTAAAAAGGACGTATTATACATGCGTTTTTTCTCTTTCAAAACATGAGGAGCTTCGCGATGAGTGTTCTCTTAATTATCGTAAAATAACAAAAAGTGCGCTTCGAACGTCAAATAAAATAAAAATTGAAAGCCTTAAGATTTAAGTTATGTTCGTTTGTCTCTCAAGCTTTAGTTTTATGTACATTTTATTAATTTGTCACTAAGTATGCAAGTTTTTCGAAGTGTTTCTGTAATCTGTATTTATTTATTATTGACTGTCGTAATCAAACGATTTATTTTTTTACGAGTTTTAAAACTTTTATGAGTCCTGGATAATACAGACTTACGATCGTATTTTATGTAGTTAGTAACAGAAGCCAGTCAACATTAATTTAACTGTAAACCGGTACGCGATTCTCATATCAATAAGACCCGCGTCCAACGGTGTGATTTTAACTGTCCGCTGTCTGTTGGCCACGCCCCAATCATTAAAAGGTGTAACATTACAAATAGCGTTGTACTTCGTTAGTGATTATGAATGGTAACTCGGACCATTCTTTTGATTACTGTAGACATAACAAACTTGCCATTATGAAATGCGATTCCGATTTTCAATACAGGAATAAAATTATGGACATCTACTTGTCGAACTCTATGAAATATGAAAGCGATTATAGGCGTCAAAACTCTCAACGGTTAAATGATTATTCAAAAAAATCCTTTTCTAATAACGAATCATATTTTAAACTACGTACCTATAATACGAAATTAGATATCTACATTTTGATTAGATACCTACTCGTATATTTTGACGTATCTACCATTCAAAGTACAAAAACGCATATTTTAAACAACCTTTCATTTCAATTAAGTATGGTATAAATAAGGCACAAAATCTCACGTACGTTTAGGTTAAAAAAATCAGAAAACTAAACTAAAAATATATCAAAGCCCCCTGATACGTTTAAACGCGTTAAAAACACATCTGTCAATCCGTGTATTGTGCTGTTATCAGTAATCTGGGCAGGGGGCGCCACTGATAAGATCGGGGTGTAACAGCTTGTAACTCCCTTATTGATATGCACTCTATGCTATTAAGGGCTCAAATTAGCGTTGTACAACACTAAACGGTTGTTAGCTACGCGTGCGACAAATTGTTGCTTCGAGATCGGTTATTATATTATTAGGGATTTTATAGTTGTTTTTGAGCTTAGAGAATAGTTCTGTTGTAAATTATTGTTACTCATACTATATTGTAATGTATGGTGTTCACAATACAATTGATTTTGAATTGATAAGTTTTTTAAAGTTTACTTTTTTATATGCTAGTATAAATGGGGTGTTTCTTTATATTCTGATTCCAAGTAAAGTTTTTACTACATAAATCCCAACTTTTTAATAACTTGGATAATGAAACATGCAAAAAAGGTTAAGTCAATTTATTTCGAGAATAAACGTAACTAAAAAAATCTTGTAATTTTTTTTTAATTTCATCGCATTAGATGTGGATATCGATTACTTAGAAAATGTTATAGCGAACATCATAATTATGTTTATAGGATATCTCTTCCATAGAACAAAAACAGTGTTTGAATGAAACGCATAGTATGCAATGTAGTATGCAATGAAACTTTTGTTCTAATCTTTCATATATTCACATATTATTATGTAATGGTGATACATACCTCGAATGGTGAGTGAACAGGTCAGCTTTGGAAGGCGGAGGCGGTACCAACGCTGGCCCCAATCCCAGGCCCAAACCGCCGCCCAACGTTGGGGAAAATCGGTATAATTCACTGTGGGAAAGAAAAACATTAACTAATATTCATTTATAGGAAAATCACGATCTTTCTGAGGCACACCAAGTAACGATCACGCGTGCTCAGTAGTGGGCAATTAATGGGTTTAAGGCACACAAAGCTATTTAAGAGGACTTACTATAGAATAGATGTAGCTAGTCTGGAACTAAAGTGATCTATGTAACATTTTTGAACTTAAAAGCAATATTTGAACTTGAAAAACAATAAATTAATACAAGCAAAAGTGGTCTTAAGTGTCATTGGTCACCAAAGTAAGATTATCATTAAAATACCACTTTAGAATTTGATTGGTTACTTCAAAATAGTGACTTTTAAGTTTAAACGCGTTTCGTTCGATAACTTTTTTTTGTATCGTAGACCACTTTAGTTCCAGGCTAGCCCTTGTAAATGATTTCTTACCTTGATAGACTAGAAGTACTAATAGGCAGCGAAGTAGGGTATGGACTCCGAAAACCACTCGCTGCCGACGAAATGGGGTACATGCTCGGGGTATGCCTGGATGGATGGATACATTACATTACAATTACAATGCAGAATAATGTTTTAATTTTAAAGTACCCGTAAATCTTGATGTCCTTGTTGCAAGTAAGAAGTTGGGGAATAATTTCTGCTGTATAGGATTTTTGTAGCGTTAGTAGGTAATTTATCGGATTTGAAATTAAATGCCGTTACTTTAGTCTAATTAAATTGTTTTCAATACCACTTCAATTATGTATGTGTAAATTTTTTTTTAGTAACAAAAATATATCTATACTGGACTGATATTAGGTAATTAGACAAATAAAAAGATAATTAAAAATCCAACATTAACTTCCTAAGAGCATTTAATGTTATCAAAAGAATTAACTATGTAGCAATAAGATCGCCTTTTGTGCACAACTATATAATCGTACTATCGCCTACTCTCTGTATCATTATGGTGTACAACATAGTGTAATAAATAAATAACTTATATCTTTAACACTAGGACTTACCATGAAGCTGCTACTTGTGACATTTCAGGACTGAGCATGGGATAGGGGTAGGTACCCCCTGCGAAGGGGTACATAGGCGTCCTCGCCAGACCGGCAGCTGAAAACATACGATACTTAGTTATCCTGCTTAAGAGCCTTCCAAAAATCGCGCGATATTTAGGCATTTTTACACTCAAAATGGATACCTACCAATTCAATCAACAACCGCCTAACTAATTAATGTAACTGCCTACATTAACCGCTTATAATAACTGCCCAATATAACAGGCCAATACAGTTTTATTGGCAGTTCATCAATTTGTTTTTAATTACTGCTCATGTACTGCCCAAAAATATTTTACTAGCCAACTAATTATTTCCACTGCTCAATGTAACTGCTGGGATTTTTAATTTACTGACCACCTTAAATAGTGCCTATTGATACGAGTAACTCAAAAGCGTTTTAAGCTGTAGAGCGTAGTAGAGAAATGGACATACAAACACACATACATACTCCCCAAAAAATTAATCTCCATCAAGAAAATATTTAGAGTTATCCTTGGCTTTCACCAAAAACTTCGCGGAGTGACTTCAAACAAGCGAGTTGAAATAGTTAAAATAGTTGAATGTAACTTACCCAGTTTAGAATCCAGCTGGTAGGGTGGCGGGATACCCATGTGCGCGGGTGGAGGCTGGCCCAAATCACCCCCGGGACAGAACAGCGAGAGACTTCCCCCGGCAGGCAAGCCCATCTTCCCCGTCTGTCACAAATAACATGGATTAATGTGGTATCATTCGGGTAAGAATATCGCTAGTTTGCTAAATTGTCATTTTAAATTCATTTAGAAATTGTCTGAATAAATAATAAATAGAAAAATAAATTAATTACATTGCAATAACTAATCAAGGTACTGTTGTAAGAAAATACTTAAATAAGTAACGTATTAACGGAAATCAATTAATACTTTATTTATTTTTACTTGAATCCCTAATTAGCAGTAGCTTAGTTAGTAGTGAATAACCTTTTTTCAAATTCATTTAATTCGCGTTAGAATGTTAAAAAGTTCTCAAAGCTATAGAAAGTCTAACATTGCAGTTTACCAGAATTGCAAATTGTCAGACTAGCCTATTCATTACGAAAGTAGATCTAAACACAGAAGTAACTTTAAAAACCTTCTAACAACACTTGAAAACAGAGTTAAATTCTAAAACAATAACTGAACAACTCCATTACGTGACAGTTAACATACAAAGCTCGCATGTGTATCAAAGTGGTTAACACAGTTGACAAAGTTCACTCACTAACTGGCCATTCATTACTGAGTGGCCGAGAATGCCAGAGAATGCCTCAGAATGCCCAAGGGGTGATGTCCGGCTGGACTGAAAGACTTGAGTGTGTGTCTAACGATAGCGAAAGAACTTGAGAGGATGAAGTCGAGTGACGAGGGGGACATATAAAAACATGTTTGTGGACACACGCAAATCTACTTGATAGAACAAAATAAAAAGCTGTTTCTTTTTATTTTATTTTTAAGTACACCAATTCTAAAACTGTCTAAAACTATGTTCCTAATAACGTTCTCACAAATTACCAATACGGGTATAAAGTTGGTCATCATCAAAAATTCCGAGCTCGTCATTCATTTGCAAAAGAAACAAAAAAAATCTCTATATAAAAAAAAGATTTATATATATCATAAGATTTGATGTTTTTAGTGTTATACGAGTATGTGTTCAGTACCTACTATGTTTTTATCCTTCATCTATATATCGGGAATATAAGATATACATAAAAAGCTAACGAAATACACAAGAATAATAAAACAGACGTTATCATCTCACGACGTCTCCGTTACAAGTTATCTTTTGATTAAGAATATGTCGAGATATTTGAACTGAAAAACGATGAAACGAGTCCTTCAAGAACTTTCATTTAGACAGACGATAACCAGATTTAAAAGAGGACTGATTGATCGATGTACCGTCGTAGACTGACACCTATCTTATCCAATTAGTTTATCTAACATTTTGAAGGCTCAACACCTTCAGACCATCACTGATTACGTTTTAATTTATTCTAAATAAACTAATAAACAAAACATAAAAAAGACTTATTCTACAATCCTTAAGGGAACATAACAAGTTGACATTGAAAACGATAGCAATTTCTTTTGGCAGATCCTTTTTAAGTCAAGTTCTTTAAGTAGCACCATCCTCGCAACCACAGGCAAGCAGCGAAAATCAAGTCCTCCATACTCCAACCACATAAGTGACACCCTAAAAAAACTCGAGAAAAACGAATTTTATCCCCTTAGGGTTTACGGTTAAAAAAGGACAAACGAGAGCCACAAATATATACAGAGAATAACGTAGCACCAACAAAAACCCGGCAGGCTTTCTATGGGAAGACGACGCGTCATTAGCAAGTAAATTGGCGCTGGGCCCGTATAAATTTCGTTCTACCCTCCGTCGCCCAATTATGCAAAATGGCGTCCAACGAGGGCCATTCAGGCGCGTCGCACTTCCGAGCCGAGTGTCTCACCTCTAATTAAACAGGATCTTCTTTTCACCACTTTATTATGCGAAATAAACGACAGGATCGCGGGCGACACGTAGGCGTAAATTAATTATGGTGTTTTTACTTCAATCTGCGAAACCAGCGCTTTTTGCGCTTCAAGCTTCAAGCCTGACTCCAGGTGCGAATGCTTTTTCATGCTCAGAAGAAACTGTTTCTAATAAGAATAATTATATACTTTAATTTAACTACAACCTTTCTGTTATTCTAAATATGGTTCATAAAGAGAATCCTATTCTATCATCCTTTAGAAACAGTAAGTAAATTATAAAATAATATGAGCAGGTAACATTGCTTTCTTATTAGCAACTTTGGATTTCTTGTATTACTTGTCCAAATTTTATGGAAAATGTAAATTGCTTATTCATTGATCTATCAAATGTCAACTAACGTGTTCTTGGCACCATAGTCTCAACTAAAGTTTACTGCATTTAGAAAGAAATTATAAAGGTCAGAAATTATATAGAAGAAATAGGAGTAACAAACTGAATGGACAGAATAAAGAAAATTATAAAATTAAAATAGTTACTACATTAAAAGCTCATATTAATACTTCCACAGAAAAGCATAAAAATGAAGTAGAGCCACAACCTGCTAATTACGTAGTAAAATGCAGTAATCCAGTTTGAATAAGTGCAGCTTAATTACCGGCGACGTTTTGAGTTTTTTGAATCGTTCTACATGGAAGCGGATACAGTAGTTAGTTTTACGATGAACACGTAATGGTACTAATGGTGTTTTACTACTGCATTGTTCGAGATCACTCGGCAAGCGGTGAGATTCAAATGATTCCAATTATGAATAATGTTATGAATACAAATCTAACTAACTAACAAGTCACGGAGATGTTGTTTCTGCAATATATTAGAATATAAATTAACTTAATTTAAAAGTTTCATGATGAGATAATAGTTTGTTATACACTTTATGTGTAGATAGTGGCAAAGTTACTTTTGTTGTAAAAGCATCAGAAGTCACGACTATAATTAGCTACGTTTCTGTAAGTTTCAATGAGCCAAATACACTAGATTATAATTACATAACATTATAATCAATAGACATGTCTCTAGAAGCTAATACAGAGTTATTAATATCTGACAATCTTATCCATATCTAACCTGCTTAAATTATAATTCCTGTAACCCATTTAAACCACTCAACCCTCTGACGATTTCTTCGACACTCCACATTCGAGCAGGAACTGCTTATTAAGACAATAATTACCACGAACAAAGAGTCCCCACTAATTAATAATAAAACACGCACAAACAAAGCGCTCCATTCACGCCCGGGACAGCTAGAATAAAAAAAACAAAAAGAAAAAAAAATTACCGAAACGTTGGTCGAAAAACCTCAACATGCGAGGACGAACAAAAAGAGTCCATAGACAATGATGACAGTCGAGACGCATAATGCGGGAGCGGAGCGCGTTTTTAATTTGAAAATATTTCCATAATAAGATTTGTCTATGGCGCGACCGGCCGAAACAAAAGACGCCAAGTCGCTTTGTTCGACTGTCAGCTCATAATAATTTAAAAAATTAAATCAAACAATTACCACTGCCGCTGTCAAAGTAGGCACGGGCTCGGGCACGAGAGCTCCCCGGTTATTAGCTAAACAAGTTTTCTCGTTAAAACTTGCATTTTTAAAATTAGTAGGTTCGCGTCGCCTTTTCAACAGTTCGCGTGTACATTGAGGAGGTCCCTAATGAAGGCCAGGTGGAGTGGCCGGCTATTGAAGGTACAGTTGAGAGGGTAGTTATTGAAGGCGCATGAAAGAGCCGCGTGACGTCACCGCCACTCGAGCGACAAGCCCCAGTCGCTAATTGGAACTCGCGGCGATAGGACGCGAGAAATGTTCGCTTCAATCGACTAATACTTCAAAATTGAATAGGTTTGTTAACGAGCGGCCGGCTGAATGTTGCGAATGGAGTCAAGGGCTCGGTTAGCGTTCTGTACCTTCGCGTACCTTTATTATGCCATTTTTTAATTTATATTTTTCTCGTGCTTCCAGTTCGGAATTACGTTCGTCTTCGATGTAGCGAAATTTCCCTTCGAAATAGAATTTCAGCGGATCGGAGCGGGTTTGAACGGACTCACACTAACGCATCGTGTACACCCCTTCGGTTCACCAATGCGAACGAAGTAGGGCGTAATATCTTGAGAGTTCGCCCCCGGGGTTGTGGGCGTGGAAGTAGGATGCTGCGTTGCCATGGCGACCATGTGTAGGGGCGATCGTACACGTGCTTGCGATGGTGTGGGTGGGGGAGGCGTGTTTTAGTGTGCGTTTAGGCACGGAACGACCTTGGGACGCGGTATCTAGATGTTGCAGTCTTTTAATGTGGAACAAAGTCATATAAGTCTTGACCTTGCACAATTTGTACTTTACGTCTAATTAGCTGTACCTACTGACTATTTTTGAATCCACGGAGCTGTTTAGTTTCGTTACACCGTTTGTAATACAATAATAATTTAGACCTAACGTAATGTTGGCCTTTGGTTATATAAATAGCAAATTCAGGCAAAGATTCACAAGTTGTAATCTGAAAATATCTAGTCTTGAAGTATTTTGCTGTAGACCAATTTTCTAACTGGAATATTTCAAAATATTCCATTAAGATGATTCCAGAGGTATGGTTCATTTTCTACAATATACAAAAAACCTAAAGAATCTTAGAATCCTTTGCATAATGCTGATTTAGAAATCATTTCAATACATTTCAAAAGAATCTTCATCAGAAAATATTTCCAGATCATTTATTACATGCGACTTATTGGTCCTTCGAGCCGGATACTGCAGCGCCGGAACTTTATAACGAGGAAATCGGAAGGACACCCTTATAACAAGGATTCATACTTCCTGTTAAGAACCAATTTGAAAGATGAAGAAATAATATCTTCTATTACGAAATGAGCTGCTGGTATGAAAAAGAATAGATCGAACCTAAAAATGTATGAACCCTGAAAATACCCAATTCAGTGTGGATTAAAATTTTGAAAAGCAAATGCCGTTTCCATAAGCATTGGAGGGTTAAATAATTTAGTAGGTTATTAGCTCATAACATAGTCTTCCAAGAGTAACGGCATTCCATAATAAAGCATTTTATCAAACAATTATAAATGCCTCTACTTGTCGCAATTTATTTTGGGCTTCTAAAATGCTAAAATTGTATTCATCACATCACATCAGATTCTCACTTCTCAATTCATCATGGATTCTGTTTACTTTGGATTTCAACTGAAAGTTTTCAACGTGTGAAAGAGTGGCACATGCTGCTATATTCTGAATTTCAGTCTTATGTTTTCTCATTCTTACTTTTTCTTTATTCCATGAAGTTTTTATGCTTACAAGCGTAAAAGTGTTGGGTTTATCTTTACTACCTATAGCATATATGTGGATCAAACTTCGTACCACGGACAAAGGTAGGATAAATGGGTGGTACCTAATAAGCACCAGATTTCTTGTATTCAACAAAAAGGGAAAACAATAAACAAAAGGGTTAGCCTGAAGGTTCGAACAGAGTTTTCAATAAACGTTTGTATGAAAATTCGCTGATCGTTTCCGAGAAAGCCTAATCCTTAAATACTCGAGGGCTGTACAATATTCAAATTCTACAAATATTGGGGGTGAGGGAGGCTGGGTCGTTGACCTTTTTCCGAGGCGGTATGGCGGCGTAGGTATGGACTATGGGGTTAAAACGTGTGGAAGTGACAGCAACGAAATTAGCTTTGCTCCTCGAATTTCTGCGAAGGTACGCTTAACGATATTAAATGGAAACATCCATTTTATTTTACAGAAACCGACGTTTTAACAGTATCTTGTTTTTATAACAATTTCTTAGAAGTACAACGCTTCGGATTTGGGGGCACGCGCGAACAATATCAACTTTCATTAAGAGTTTCCGTTAAAATTAGATTTTATCTGCGAATGAGATAAATTACAGATAGTAAAACTGTAAAACAAAATAGTTGACACCGATTGTGATAAACAACAAAACAATGTAATACACTGAAAAAAAAAACATCTGTGATCATGAGACCCAAAGACGGAGCTCGAACTAACAAACTTGTGATACGCAGAGGTGCAAAAACACGAAGACAAATACACCACAGCTAGAACCGTGTGTGCCCGAGCCCTTAAGGGTTATATTAAAATTCCTTTAGCCCTTCCAGTAACTGTAAGTCCACGTGGTATGACGTGAAGGGCACGCCAATTATGTTTGCGACGTGAAATTGGAATAGACCACATCGCTACAGCGCCAGGGGTTTGGTTATGTACCGCGTTGGTTATTGAAGGAATACTGAGGTTTTAGGTTTTTGTCGAACACTAATCGATAGTCCTTATGTACGTACATTACATAAGCCGATTAGGATTTGGCAATCTACGAGATTCTGATTTTTTTTTTGTCATTATATTACGTAGGTTTTTTGTCATTATATTTTAGTACAAAAATTACAACGCTTCGGAATTTATCACTAACTTCCTTTATGAAGACAGTTAAAAATATTAATTAGCGTTCAAATTAGTCAACTCTATAAACTGACCCTTTCAGAAAACAAAATATATTCTGAAAAACAAAAGACAACTGAATACCACAGCAAATTCGTACTCGTAACTTTTTTGCATTGACTTTGAATTAACTGAATACAAGGACCGGGGAATGTATCGCAAAACGAAAGCTTTTAGTTAACACGCGACTAACTATGCAATCAATCTCACTCCATTGAGTTACTCACTCAGTAACTGAGTCATTGGAACATTGCCGGTTATAATTAGACGGGACATTCGGGATTAATCAGGGAATATTTAGCCGACATCCAGTTTGATCATTTTGGGGTTGGACGATCAAATAAATATAGCTACACTATAAATACACATAGCCCCACACTGTAGTTCCTTGTCTTGAGTGTCATAAACAACAAATAACACAGACGAAGAAAGCTAGAACATTTTAATTCAAATTTCTTTCTCCCTGGGAATCGAATCCAAGGCTCTACGGCATATCTAAGTGGTCCGACATTGTTACTATTTCGCCATGAAAAATATTTTAGGTTTTTTCCTATTTGGATCTAAATTCTAGACTCTAGTTGTCCCTATTGGACTCTACTAGTAAAATATACATCGAACCAATAATTTTTTTAATCATAATTTTAATACCTAAAACCAGTAACAAATGTCGGGTTACCCCTTTAATTCCACGAGCATATTTTACTAAACGTCTATTTAAAAGTAGCGTTAACCCTAAAGTTATTCGTATGTCAAAGCAGTACTCCAATACAAATTATAACAAGCGGACACATTAATTTCTGTCAGAGGGTTACATTAACACTGCCCCGACTTTCTTTGGAACAAAGGACTTGGAAAATATAATTTGATTCGAGTTCATTTAATTACGGAGCAAAACTAGATTTCATCTTGCGTCTGTACTTGTGAAAATAACTAAAGAGTGTCAATATAACATTTTTAGAGATTAGTTATTATAAAATGATTATTAGAAAAAAAATATTTGGTCATAAATCTTATTAAAATTTCTAGATTAAATGGTGCTAACTGTACTTTTGTTCACTAATCTAATTTACATTTCTAGATTAAATGGTGCTATTGGCGTAAGATTTTGTTGAACCATCGCTTCGCTTTCAAAGACTATTTTTTGTAGTGGTGAATTGAGTTCGGTAATGATGTACCGACAGCCCTAATAATGTTTATATACCTATATGTAAGATTTTATATTTATACGTACTTATATAGCACAGTATTTTCTCACAAGACCAAACGCATAGCTTTTTCAACGAAGCGAACTAACAAGTTTAATTTGACAAAACGTTTGCGTTAACTCGCTAATGTACGCACTGGGTCAGGGTAAGCTTTGTGCTTTTATTGAGCTTTCTTCGCTTCTTATAGCTTTAAGTTTGTTTTATACGACGAGCGTCAATAAAGCTTTGAATTATATATGGTGATAAATTCCGTGTTGAAATTCGAAAACTAACTGTGAGTTAAAGGTTCAACTTTTTTCATAAATATGAGTCACACGAGTTTGAAATTAGGCATAGTTAATGTTAATATGGAGAAGTACTGAATTCTATTTTTATTGTAATATGAGATATGAGTGATAAATAAATTTAATTTAGACAATAAAATAAAACTGACGCGATCACATAACTCACCACATACTCTAAAGCGATAAAACAAACACAATACTCTAAAGCGATAAAACAAACACAATACTCTTTGCTTCAGTAGCAGTAGATCACATACTTTACCTGCGCGTGCGTCGGATTTCCGCGCCATATCACGCAAGTTTAACATCACTAACATACTCGTACCGCAAAATGTGTCCAGTAACACACATAAAAAGTTACTCTACCATCTTTGAAATTAGGTACAAATTCCTTTGAAAGGTGTCGTTTAAAATTAAATCCGTCTGCGATTGTCTCCGCGGCTAATCGTAAAAATTCTTCATCACGCATTTCAACCATAGTTGGTACACCACAGTCCAATTCTTTTAAGTTTGTTAACAGTTTCGTGTACACATCTAAGCGACTTGTCAACAATGTTGTGTGACGAGCTAGTTTGACCGCGATGTTTGACATGTTTGACAAGCACGATTAAATGAAAAATTTTGATGGAAATTAGGCCTGGAAATTAGGTTTGGTCTCTTTCGAACACGGTTGTCTTTTTAGAGAGATGTAGGAATTAACAAAAACTGTTTAAATAGCCCAAAAACGAGCTCCTACCATACTCGCAAAATGGGAATTTAAGAACAACCCTACAAAATCACTGAGGCGTAACTATGACCATTGGACTACTGCAAATTCTTACACTGTGGCAACAGGGTCTTATACACTAGGAGCGTATGAATGATGACTATACTGCTGGAAAACGTGATGCTGATGTATCTTACGTCTCTTTCTATTTTATTGTTGAGATATATTTATCTCTTTCCTTGGATTGTTAATACATCCGTTGAGGGTGTGATAGGTAACTATTTACAGCGCGATTTTTGTAATGAACGCCACTGATTCACCATTCCGTAATTTATTTCTTCATAATGTTTTTGTGATTAATTAAAAAATTACGTAAAAAATATGTCGCATGAATTACAACTCTTTAAAATTTTGAGGCCTGAATTCGAATCTTTCAGCCTCTAATTTTCTAAAAAATAATATAATCAATCTCTTATTTTCTAAAAAAGTTATGTGCGTATTAAAATTTTGTGTGCTTATCCCTTTCTTCAGTCTAGAAAAATATGACAAAACCTGTAAACTTAAGCTGGTCATAGTCAGACTGCCTCAAGCCATCGGCGCTAGCAGCTTCAAGCTATTACGTGCAATCCAATCGTCATACACGAGTTTAAAGTATCGTCGTCGATCTATTCATTCGTAGGTACTCCGATGAGAAGCAGTCCGTCTATAATCAGCCTTAGATCCACAAGTTCTCTAAGATGTGTGAAGTCAGCCAATCCGCACTTGTCCGGCATAAAAGTCATTAGTAAACTACTTTCCTTTCCTGTCAGATGCCTTCAAATGCCAAATGCCTTCCAAGTCGTCACCTCTAGAGGCCATGGCTGGCTCAGCAACACGTTCTAGTCTGTATGCTTAAGACCTACAACTATGAATAACTCGTTAATTATAATTACCCTACCTCCCACATGTCAAACTGAAACAACAGAGAAGACAGCTTAATTTGGATTCAAGTAAATAAAGTCACAAGTACAAAGGTGATAAGGTTTGTTTTGCAACATATTTTGCTCATATTTCTACGTTCAGTACTGCTATTATAGATTATTATTAGCATTATTATAGATATGACGTCATCATTCCCGATAAACTAAGGAGTTCATACCCCGGAAGCTTGGGACATCATACCCCATAAATTCAGGTCTCCTCTCAATTGTACAGATTACCTGCACCCAATAATTATCGAAATCAATAACTAAATTAGAATTACCTCTGTTTTTAAATTTCATAACGTGAAGTTTAACTTTATCTACACCTAACTGTGACAGCAATCGAACTATAGGTCAAAGGTGGCTTTTAATAATTCAAAAAACAGCTCAATTGCTCGGTTAGAAAGGGGTAATTGTATTTAATAACAGAGCAAGACAGGACAGTTAATAGAATGGCACTAATCGGGGACACTAATCATACATGATTGGATGTCTTCGGGTAACGGCAGTAGAATTAATGGGAATATTCTGATAGACGAACATGTTTTCTATATAAACATTATGAAAGTTTGAGTAGAATTTGTTTAACGCTCAAATA
>LGAG01000486.1:293955-311676 GCA_001278395.1 Lerema accius
TAAACATTATGAAAGTTTGAGTCGAATTTGTTTAACGCTTAAATAACATACGGCTGTACATAAAAAAATTAAGCTTAGTGGTTATATACTAAAGTTCAATCAATTTTATATGATATATTAAAAAACAAACGGGAATTTGGCTGAATGGGTGGGGGGTGCTAATATAAAAATAAACATCTAAAATACATTATACATAATCAAAATATGTTATTTTTATATATTTAAATTAATACAAACAATTTAAGTCTTGGACATAGGTCCAATACAGATTTAGGCATGTGCTTAAACTGAGTAATAGTTGTAGTAGTATTAGTAGTAGTATTTGTTTTTTTTTCTTCTAAATACAAATAAAAAAAAACCGTAGACGTACCTACAATGATTAATCTCAACTAAACTTGAAACTTAACCCTATACAACAGACCTCCAACCTCAAATTCCCATAAACAAAATCCGTTGCTTTTTAACGCGAAAAATGTGGTACTTATTTAAAACGAAGTGAAGCCTATGGCATCACATCTTTAGTTCCTAAGATACCTACTCATAGCAGCGCATTCAATCTTTTAAAACAGAATTAGGGCGTTGGCCTATCCTTCAAAAGGAGGATTTGGCTGCAGTGTATGGCTTAAGTAATTATTCTTTTGTGCTCCAACTACACCACTGCCAGAGTTCAGTGTTACATAAAGTTTCCTTGAAAGAGTCTAAAAAGGATATGGTTTTTCACCATGATGTTACTAACCTCGGAAATACTGCGAATTTCGTGGAGTATTTAAATTTTCGGGGATAAAACATTTCCAGTCGAAATTGAGAGGTTTTTTTTTAAGTACATTGCACCTAAGCTTACAATTGGCGTTAATAATTTTGATCTGTGGGTAAATGATACAATAATATGGTAGGTGAATTTCTACGTAACTACAGTACTCCTTCAGTAATTAATTGTTTTTTTTTTTAAAGTGGTAACAGTTATGCAAACGATTATCATAATGGTGGGAAGACTTCTCATTGGCTACTTACACAACAAGGTACATCACCTAATTTACTTCCTAACTCCAAGGCTTGAAAAAGAATCCAAATATTTTGTTTAAATCCCAAAAATTAACCCTTAAAATGTCCATGAATAAAAATGATAGAATAATACTGTGGGAACGGCGCCGTGCGTGATAGTGTCGCGGAGACACCGTTTAATAAACAAAAGGGGCAATTAAAGCCAACGACACGTCAAAGGGTTAACGGTGGACGCTCCAAACTGGCTATTAGCATTGGCAGTTGGCAGTTGGCACATTACTGTTTGTAACGAGACTAGTTTGGACTTCTAGCAGTCCATTGTTGCTTTTTACGACTCCACTAATTTTCTTCTTGCTTTATTGGATAAAATTCATAGTACTACCTCTTAAGTATTGCTTACGTACGTAGGTTAGGTACCTATATTACATCATATTAATATAGAGACAAATAAAAATGAAAAAACCACAAACATCAAAAACAATACACAAATAAAACCAACAGCTTCATTACGTTAAAAACTTAACATTAAAACAACGTTAACACTAAAGTTAGGAATGATTTTTTAAGTAGAGCCGATATCGCAACACTCAATTTTCCGACGTGTAATAAACAGGTGGAGGGTTAACCCGGCAGTTGACGGGTGGCCCGGGGCGCCACTTCAAAGGAAATATAAATGTATGAATTGTTTAACGCGAATCCAGCCGCAGGCGCGGGTTGAGGGGCCACAGGGGTGCCGGGGGCCCGGGTGCCTGCGACCTTCGGCTCAAAACTGCGCATTACAAGTATTATACCATTACTGAATTACCGCGCGACGGTACACGAACGCTCAAGGCACAATAACCAATTAAAACCTTTAAAACGTAAAAGTTTAATTCATTTTAAGCTACGCAATAGGGCTTATAAGGAACATTGTTTTGGACTTTACTTTTATGTGTCACGTACCTGTTTCTATATCTTTGTCTTTCTAATGCTTTAGGTATCCAACTTGTGACCAATTTAAAATATTATACCGGATATGTTCTCAATTGTTTTCGAAATATAACGCGTACTAAAGCTAAAGCTTTGAAATTGGTGCTGTATATTTTGATATACTTTATATTAATACAGGGGATTGAATTCTGATAACCTGCATATAAAATTTTGGTAAATAGTTCTCAATTTGATACGGCGAATTCTTACAGAAATAAAAAAAAAGAAAAACCAATTTTCTCTTACTATATTTCACCAAAACGTAGATCTCGATAACATCAGATAATAAACAATTTAAATTCACGGCACCATTTTCTTACTTTCTTTAATAATACTGCTGTCAATTCCATCCGATCGAATCCACCCCGTAAATGGGAATAAACAAAATGATATTGCCAGTAGACATGAGCGAACATCAAAAGGAAAAACTAATGCGGAGGCGCGGGTTGATGACGTCATTTCCCTGTAAAATATTAACGGGGGCCCATGGAGACCGCGCCCTGTCATTTCAGGGTTAATACCGGTTAATACCGGTATTCTCTTTATACTAGGACGATTGCATGGAATTATCCAACTTAACGAGCATGTTTCCTTTTGCATTTTTATTACAAAAGATTTGGATTTTCTGTATCGTTGGAAATATATTTATGCTTCGGAATGGATTTGAAATTTATTCGCAATGTTGTTGGGGGTTTGGAGGTTTTCAAGTTTAAAAAAGATTTTGTTGGTTTTTGAAATGTAAACAAGCAACTCTTGTAAGAATTTGCATAATTAATAAAATTATGGATTTTTATTTTTGTTAAATAACTAAAAATATAATTAAATAACTGTTACATGACTGTTGAATAACTGCTAAATTCAATATCACTGAAAAATATTTTTTTTTAAATAATCTTAAAACAAAACGAATCAAACATTCGTTAGCAAAAAAGCAATTGCTTTAATCTATTAACAAGCCTTGAGATTACTCCACCACGCTGTTCCAGTTGCGCTTGTCAGAAGACTTAGTAGAGGAATTAAAATTAAGTAACTGGTACATTAACGTGCCCTGCGAAGCACGGAAGCGCTCAAGAAATTTAGCCACTAGCGGTCACCCATCCTCTTTCCGACCGCGCCCGCAGTTGCTTAACATCCTCAATCACTTAAGATCGACGCTAGCCGCCGGGCTATAGGCTAGTAAAAAGCAATAATCTCCATTTTAAATCTTTGTTTTCTATAAAGCTAATAGAGCGTAAAAACAGTGAGCCCATAAGCGCAGCGTACCCATAAGGCAAGTCTGCGCAATAAGTCTATTTTAATTACCGACATCGGTATCGGCAGATTCCTGTCTTGCGCCGGGAGCTGTGCTCTACTGCCACTCCCCTAGTGATGGGACACGCTTGTCGATACTCACAATTTCTCATATCGATATTGACAAAATTTCCCAACCCTAATAGTAACTGGACAGCAAATATTTTTTAATAATAACTAACGAAATCTTAATATCATCTATCCATTCAGTGCTCGTAGATAGTTTATACTGCTAACAGAGTTTATTTCAATATTTTGGTCTGCCACAATTTGTTGCACTCATTATTACTAAAACAAACTTCTACTTTTTACGTTGGCTTTCTTACTACATTATTCAGCAACTAAACGTACCATTTTGTAAGTAATTTCCTTTACTGACTGGTCAGCTCCACAAACATACATTAATAAACAAACACCTACCGAGTTCCATTCTCGCCAAATTTTAATTCACCGAAGTAAATATCAGTAAAATGGTCAAGACGTCCAAAGCAAATGTTATCTTGCTTTTATCTAACAAATTAGAATGTTGATTACATTCAGCATAATTAGTTTCAAATTATTCGAATCATAAACATGGTCCTTAAAAGCGAAACGTCGACATCGATAGAATTAATTCAATCAACGCGCCAACACTGTCTAACACAAACAAGACTCGATAACGAGGTGAAATATTCACATTGGTAGATATACAATCCATTTTATAGCCGTCTCTTTCGCACTTGAGAACTAAAATATAGGGAGTGAGGTAAAAGAAAAAGACGGCACGCGTCGGCGGCATGTACAAAGGGGTCGCGTTCTCTTTGATCTTGCCGCCGCGCGTGCGTACGTTCTGTTTAGACCTGTGTGCGTTTATGCAGATGAGACGAGGTTGAGAATTTGATAATTGCGAAGATTTATATGTGCTAAGGTCCAATATTGAAATGTGGCACCAACTGACTGGAATGATTAAGTAGAGATTTCTACAACGATTTCTGGGAAAGTGGGTTTTATTTTTCTGCTTATTTATTCCTTGTTCGTAGACGTAGGTGATGTTTCGTAAGCAACCATCGTAAGTAGAGGTAATCTTATTGATGGAGACAAAAAGAAAACCCGGCTATTTGTAGATGTCTATAAATATACTCTACAGTATTCAGAATTTATGTATTTTTTATTTTACTAATAAATGTAGTAGGGCATACAGCCAACACTAGTAAAATAAATAAAAACTTCTAATTGACTTTTAGTTAGAGTATATTTTTTATTTTTACTAAAATAACTATTATATTTGCTTTTAAGGGGACTATAAATCTGACGTAGACTTTTGAATTGACTTTAATCTTTTAGGTGGGAGATTAATTCCCATCTATCTCAAATACTTTTACGGTGGGTTCGGGAATTTCACTAACAGAATCCATACCATACAGAACCCAGTAATAAGAATTCACTCTTGACCAATTGTTAATGGGCCGGTGATGACGCAAGCATGTCTGATTAACTGATAACATCTAACAATGATAACACGGTAATCCTTTCATAATGACACTTGATATGATATAACATAATGACTTTCGAGGAGGTTCGCAGTACCAAGTTTTATGTTCAAGTCATTCGTGTCATTGCCAATGTCGTAACCGGGAATCGAACCTGCTTTTATGTGGTACCAAAATTGCGGATATTAAGTATTACCCGATCGGGGCAGAAAGAGGGTAAATCTCACAACGAAGAAGATGAATCAAATTAAACGTCATATGTTATGATGAAATCCGTCAAAGCTTTTAGGCTACAGACCGTGCTAAAGAATAGGACATACTCGTACATAGGTACGCTAGCAAAAACATTACCCTCCTTGGAAGTCAGGTAAATATCCAGCTAAATAATCGCCGAAAACAAATACATACCACATCCAATTAAACTTATAAACAGCTTTCAGCGCGAGGCAAGGCAGGTGTCGCGAAATATATTGAAAATTGTATACCGACGCAATTTTAATTTAACTTTGACGTTCCGAATGAAAATACTAACCGCAAATACGGCGGAGGAAATTTTGTCCTGAAATATTGTACCCGTGGCCGCGTGGGTAGCCCCATAAATATATCGCTATTAAGTATTTTTATTTTTTTTTAACTTTTCGTGGTAAAATATGGAAAGCAAAATTGTAGGTACCTATGTGGTTAGATACTTTAATCAGAAACTAAAATAACACCCACACTACCATGCGTCAATGCGTTCGGTACCTACACGGACACTTCACACACACGTAAAAATGAATAGATACTTCTTTTTCAGAAACAATAATTTTCTCATGTTGCGGGAGGATTGTTGAAAAGGAACCTGGAAAAGGTTAGTCCAATCTGCACTGGAGCAGCGTGGTCGACTATGCTCTAGGCTTCTAGGCTTCTTCTATAAGGAGAGACCCGTGCCCTATTTTAGACCATTTAGGGCTTGAAATTCTAAGTCTATAATGAAAAAAGATAATGACATTCATATCATATTAGGTATTATCATTAATACCGTCCCCACACTAACGAATTAACGCCAACGAATATTATCATTAACATCTATTACTAACAGGACCTAGTAACCAACTAACAGTCCCCCCTTAGTCCTAGTCAAAATTTGTTACGATGTCCATGGGCGGCAGGGGTTAGTGCAGTGCCAGCTCGTTTGCTATCTTAAAACCATAAAAAACGTTAATATTAATATATCTTTGCATTAACACCTACTCATACATGTAAGTAATAATTATTTTATATTCCAATACAGTTCCAGATACGATCTTTGTAACGCACACACTCTACGGACTGAATATTAATTGTTCGTATTGAAATGTGTTATCGATACTTGCTAATCGCATTAACAAATTTATTACGTGTGATTTAGGTTCATATTACAATGGATTATTTGTTGAAGAGGATGCGTATTAATAGCTATTTGGATTTATAAACAGATTGGATCCCTCCATCTTAGTTCAAAAGTATCTATCTCTATTCCTATAATATTCGTTTTTGGTATAAGATATCACTGACATTACCACTAAAAGTCTATTGCCTAATAATAGACCTAGAGCGATAATAGCAGAATCTTAAGATAACATTTTTAATACATCTCCAAAATAAAGGCCGACAACGCGAAGTATCACAGCATTGATTTCAAATATACTCGTTATACAGTCCAATATATAAAATACATAGACGACAAATATTTTTGTCTATATCCCAACGAAACACCCTGTTCTGTGTGTGCGTCTAGTGTAAAAATGTTTAGGAGCTTCACGTCCAAAATCAAAAAAGGAACAGCGCAAAATATTACTCGCCTGCACGATTTTTCCGTTCAGCGATTTGATCCCGGAAGAATTCGAAAAAATCACTTCTGGCTTTTATTAAATCGTGCGTCAAAAGAACACAAACTAGGGGTACGGGGCGTATGAGGTGTACTGAGTGTACAGGGTGTTTACGAGGTGTACAAGGCATATATATGCCAGGTGTACAAGATATATATGAGTCGTACAGAGCATGGCTACGTTGGGAAGCGACCTGAACGCAAACAGAATGTAATTTTCGCGCGAAAAACTAAAAGAGAAGCGAGAATTCGAAAGGCCCCGATTTCCCTGTCCATTGTCGTTTTCTGTTTTTTTTTTCATCTTATTTAGCGCTTTGTCGGCGAGCCCTTTGAAGTCCCTCCCCCTGAAGGGGTGTTGCAAATTGCGTCACGACCGTATTTCGGAGCGTAAACACATCGCTACTATTTATTTAAGTTCGAGCAGATGTAAATTAGAAGCTGTTATTATTTGATGTGAATACGATGGAAAAGAAAATTTTGATGTAATTTTTCTTCTGTTTTTCTTTTCAACTGTTAACGTTTCTATAAAGTAATAAGAATAAGAAAATAATAAAAATCCATTCTTAGTTTACAACCCTATCGTTAGCTCAACACAGCAGAAAATACGTAAGCTAAACTATTTAGTAATAAGCTCAATATTATGTCACCCTAACATCATGCTATTGAATAAAAGAAAAAGTATGTACAGGGAAAACTAAGTTTAAAAAAATTAGAACCATTTTCATTATTAGTAACTGTATGTACGTCTTAAGCTTCAATTAAAAGATGTATCACAAAATAGTAATCATAGATCACTTTGAAAACAAGTTACAGCTAAACAATAAAAAATATAAGAATTCCAAAACTTTTAAAGATAACATCTCTACAGCATCTCTATAACAAGAGACCCAGTTAAAATCTACGAGAATACAGAGTAAACTCGGCGTAGGAGGCGCGTTGACAACTTTGACAAGTTGATATGTCAACTCAAACTGACGCGATGCGAGCCACATCACGGGAAAGCCGGTAAACAATGGTTGCCAGTTTATTGTAAAAGAAAAAACAGAAAACATTGCCATAATAACCTTTTCAGCTAGTAAATAGTTTCTATGAATGTGTTACTGAAACTTGTTAATAATTCACTTTTACAGACAGATTTGAATCTTGATCGTAGTTTGTAGACATCTGTAACAGTAAGCGTTGCCGACGAAGCAGTCTATGACCAACTTAACCTGAAAGAGATGGCAAGCATATTCTACGAAGATATGAGAGAGATAGCAAATATGGAAGACAGACCTTAGAATAGTCAAATAGAAAATGATGAAATACTTGATAATAGATTTGTTTCTGGGCTCAAAAAATCGTCCTTTTTTTCTATTTATGCTAATCATTAATGATAAGATGTAACTAGAAATTACATGTCATGATATATATCTACATTGTATTGATAATTTTAAAAATAAAAACAATATTAGTATTTAATTTTTAATGTAATTTGTAATGAATAACTGTTCAGATAACAGTAACATTAATTTGTACTTATAAGAACAACACTGCGATAAACTGATTTCAAGAAAATACGTACATGGATTTTTTTAATACAAACACAAAGGTCAAATTCTGTACAAATTCCACTTAAGAGATTAAGAAATTATATGGAGTAGGTTTATCTATACAAAAAACGGACAAAGCTTTTAAATGTCTAGGCTAAGAGAAAAATAATAAAGTAATCAAGTAGATACTACTCGATAAATGAGTAAGATGTCCCTTTTATATGATCGGCTGGAAGAGTTAAGAGAAAATAATGAAAATAGCAAGATTAAAAAGATCTAAGACTTAATGATGCGCAGTTTTAAGAATATAAAAATATCGTTTAAATAAAAACATAATAATATCAACATGATCGATACGCGTTTTCCTATGTTCCTGAAGTTCCCACTAAACGTCAATCATAAGATTAAAGAAAACCATAACTCAAACTTTTCACAGCACCCACCAGTAGTTATTATAAATGAGATTGTTAGAAAGAGCAAAAATATAAAGTTGTTCACTCTGCAAGCCAAATCGTGTCGCGTTTTAATAAATCATAGTTATTCTTAAATTATTAATTTGGGACACATGGGCGTATAGATCTTAATACGATTATATGAATGGATAATATAACAGCAACAAAGCCTAATGTTAATAATAGGGGAATCTACCTAAATAATTGACATTTGATTTATATTAAGAGCTTCCAATAACAGACGATATGTATAAATTAGAATCGATTAATATTTATGAATACTGAATCCATGGACTAATATTTAATCGTGGATGAAGGAAATGAGAATTACGAAAATGATAATGTATTAATTAGATCATTAATAATTAGTATTAACTAATCAATGTATAGAAGCCCGTATGTCACATTATGCATCATAAATCTACTGTAAAGTTCTTCAAAGCAAAATTTTAAATGCATAAAAACGTCAAACGATGAAATTGATGGCAGAACACCACACAGCCCAGAATGAATTTTAACGAATGATATACTCACAAAAGATGCTGAAACGATTTGTAAAAATAAAATGTGAGAACAGAGCCGACCGATTTTACGTATTACATATTAGCATTCAACTCGGCTTTTCATTCCATCACGGAAACTCCGATTTCGCTACGATAACAAGCATAAAGGAAAGCTAAGAGTAAAATGATGTTTTGTTTGTATTGCAGCTCCAACAATTAAACGACACAAAAGTGACCACACAATAGTAACAATGGAAAATAACTCCCAAATAAAACCAAAAATCGCTGCATGTTCTGCCGAAATTCACATAGCAGCGAAATCTGTTACGAGACAAAAATCTGCTTCAGCTATACATCTGCTAGATTCATGTCCATTAAAATTACAAATAACCCAAACTGTCCCAATTTGAACTTTCCAACAGACTTAAAAAGCTAAAATCGGCAGTTGAGAACAAAGTCTCGTCACGAAGCGTAGTTACGAGCTCTTAGATTTTATGGAGGTATAATAAAAACCGAAACTGGGAAGCTTTTTTTAGATTAAACTATTCAACATTAATTTTATAGGAAACTCAGTTGATGGGCCATAGTGAGGAAGCTGTTAAACGCTAGAAGAATAATAAGAAGATATCATTCCCTATTAGCAAGGCGCTAAGTGAATTATGTCCAGTGAGATTATCATAGATTATGATTCGATCAAAGCTATAGATTAAAATATTACAATACTAATGCATATATCTAAATCTGTAGTATTTGTATATCACAATGTTAACACTAATTGCTTAAAAGCATTACAAGAAAACTTACTTGACAATAATGAGAGTTCCGTAAAGTTTAATTCAAATTCTGTATCACTAGTTTGAACAAAAATAAAATATGCGCGGCGAAGTCACCATTTCGATCTCGGATCCCTCGTTTAATTTACTAATTGATCATTATTCTTCCACATAACGACCCAATTAGCTCCAATCAATCCCGGGTACAGCATTTAACATTGTGGATCCGTCATATATTATGCATCTACTATATATGAAAGAGCGCAGGAATTTACAGCCGTCTAACCTAATGGCTATAGGAAAACTTGATCTCTGTGAACTGGTTAAATGGGAAACGGTTTTTATACCCGAGTTACTACCGATAAATTAAGTTCGAAATACTTTCTATAAATATTCAGTGGTTATTTGTGCGTTGGGTGCTGTGAAATGATGTTTTGAAGAGCTTATGGCTATAATGTTTAATGAGCTACTTTTCTATGAAGCGTTTCAATGTGGATTGGATGGATATTTTTTTAAGTTGTTTCTCATTTACCTTTATTTAGTTTCTCTATTATAAGTTATTTATGATGATTTAACATTAATTGCACTTTTAGTTACAGTTGCTAGGATGATAACGTCATTCCTTACTCGAGGTTTATGAACTTTGTTGAAGATAATAAGATAACTGCATGCTATCTCGAAACAAATCACAATGAATGCTGATGCAGTGACGCTATTGTAATCGCAGGTATTACATTGTTTTAACTAGAATAACTTACTATCAACACAGCCAATGAAAGTGATAGTTAATTAGTAATTACAAATATAAATAAACAGATTAAATGAAGCATTGTAAGTATAAAACTTAAACAAATAATGATTTAAGATTCTAAACTTCCAGAATAACTGAGAAAATTATAGGTATTAATGACAAATGCAAAATGTCAGTTAGGTGCTCGGCCCAAAATGGTGATATGATAACAAAACACGGGCTGCGCACACGTCGACGCTCTCATAAATCTGTTCTTTCAAGACCATTCTGTTTTGTGGAACTAGCGGTTTGTGCTACGAATATCACAGAAACGTTAGATTTTAAATCATAAATTAATTATGGCGAAGTTGAGATTTTGATTTTATGATTTTATTAACGATGAGAAGAAAACGTGGACGTCAAAATATCTGAATATATTTAATGATAATTGCGAACTACTTTTAGAATATATTTGTGATCAAGACGTGTCAGATTCCGTTAGAAATTTTCTTCTAACGCTAGACTCTTCAAGAAGATCTACTGACACGTTGCTGAACAGGACGAAGCCGCTGAATGTAGATTTTTTTTAATAAATCTTGTTTAACAAGTTGACAGAAGCAGAAGTTATAAGAAGAGTCGAATGCACTTCAACCCACATAAATCAATCAACTAACCCCTTACCTTTTTTCCTTACGTTTAATCTCGAATTATAATGCTACAGTATCTATGCTATAGTATCTGTCTAAGCATACATGTATCAATCTTCCGTCTAAAATTGTTCGAGAAGTGTTTGTGGGCATCTCCTGTCGATCAGCGAGCATTGTTGGAACCAGCGTCAAGTCAGCTAGATTCGTCTGTTCAGCAATTTCACCTATTTTCATTTTATTGAACTCCAAAACTGCTCTACGATCTCATAGGTCTGCGGCGCGCGTATTTCGGACGCTTTGATCTCGCCGCCCGGCTTTAATGAGGCGGGTCGTGTAGACGGCAACTAGTACGAATTGTGCCTTGTGCCTACTGTCTAGCTGTAACGATTTGTTCGCCTTTTTCAATATTGCTGCCAATTTGACGGCATTTTTTAGATTGTTCATACGTGAGGTCCCGAAATTGTTCTGGCGTTTTTGTTGTTATTGCGCTTTTACGATCGATTAAACGGTTTAACGAATCGTGTAGAATTAACGAAACAGTGTTTTGGTTTTATAAATAACTTTATAAATATAAACCATGTAAAATTGATAATAATAATATTGAAAAAAATACTTAAACTATCTTAGTAATTCGTCTTAATAACCTTATTGCCCATAGTTGTAAATTTAATTACTGATAGTGAAGTATTTTATGTCGACAATAAACCTTTTCACTTATCGAAACCATAATTAATATAAATGAAGGAACCGGCAGATTAGGTATAAACGACTCTTTATCTTTTAATATAGCCAGAGATTATGACATGTGAAAAGATTGCATTTGTTTATCTATACAAAATGCCATTTCACGACTCACCCACACGGCTCTGACGCAAATGCTCGAAAAATAAATATGTCAAACGAACTATCTGAAAAGGAACCGAGTATTTTGAAACTTCTATCTTAATATCAAAGAAATCAGGTTAAAGAAGTCAATCATAAATATAATTAAGATCATGTACTGCGATTAAACATTTGAATATAAATTAAGAAACAAGTTCAATATTCGACAGAATGTACCAAACAATAAACCAGTCCTTTAAATTGCACTGTGGTAAGTAAATTACAATGTAATTCTCTACCAACAGTGCGCTGTCAAAATCGAAAACAAAACTCAATAGTGAGAAATGAACACCCGCAAAAATACAAAACATTTCGCAATACTCGGCAGCGGGTGAACCGTAACATTTACCGAAAAAAGAGAAATAAATAAATAGGAATAGCGCGCGACTTTTCATTTTGTTGTGCGGGAAAAGCGAACAATAGGAGAGAAAATTGCGCGTCACTCTAGCGTTCCAATTTGTCAAACGGTCGCCACAAGATGGCGGCAGCGGATGCGCGGGAACATGGCGGCTTCCGGTGGGGTTTAATTAAAAATGCGTCTCATTTCAAACTTGGAACGCAGTTAGGGCGTACGCAAGGCGCGAATTGTTTAACTAGTTTTTAATTATAAACTCGTTAAGTGATTGTTCTAAGTTTCTCCCTTTAATTCGCTGCAGAGCTTTCCTGAAGCAGTCATTTTACAGCTCTTTAAGAATAGAACTTAAATTGAAACAACTGGCATTGCAAGCCTTTGTTTCAAATTAGTGGAGTTTTCAACAAAACATTTATTACCTGTGAAGAGAGAACGCAATATTAAATATCTATTCTACATTGAAAATTAAAAAAAATCTTAAAAAGTACTATAGAATATAGATATAAAAATAATTGAATTTAGTCTTCCAAATAAGTCTGTTACTTTTTTTTTAAGTTAATTATATATTATTTCCTGAAACAGAAAGACGAAGGAAGCGAGGAAGCAATTTTGAGGTCCTAAAACAATTTGAAAAGGTTCCTTAATGTAATAATTTGAAAACCTTGAAAGCCGCAGCGGTCGGCGGAAGTGAGGGTGGGTAAGGGTTACAGGAATTTTCCTGAGCCTTAGCTAATGATGAAATGAGAGGTCAAACTGTCTTTTTCAATTGTTACACATTTACGCTGATTAAAAACGATATTATTTTTTTCGAAACGCATTATTTTGTAGCGACAACGCATTTACGTAGTATAGTAAAGTCCGACCAACCTGAATCACGCTATCAAGGTTTTCTAAATCACTTTTCAAACACATCACTAAGCCAAAGTAGTTACCCAAAACAATAATAAATATTCTGCCAAAAAATAACACAGTTCTTGATGACAGTTTCTTTGTAAGACTACGATTGCTGAGCATAATGGTGATAAACGGTAATTATTACCAAAGTGAATGGTAGAAACAAGCTTTACCTTTTTTATTTAAAGCTTAGCGAACAAACATTAACTGTTAAAGAGAATAAAATAGTCTGAGTAAAGACCAAACCCTCGGGATGCCAAGATCATCGGCTCCGAGGAAGTAATATATAAACAATACGATACTGCGTTTACAATAAGCTATTTTTCCTCTGATAATACTGCTATTGTTGCATAACAACCGACAATAGATTGGTTGCGACTTACTCCCGATAGAGCGCCGATTAAACTTTTTTCGATATGCACGTTTATTACTATTTTATTTTAGACTAGTGACTAGCCCCGACTTTACGCGGGTGCAATTATGTTGCTTTTATCCAATTATGCTGGAACAATGGCTATGTTTTTTGAGTGTATGAATGGCCACTTCCAAGGCTTGTTCTAACAACTCAAACAAGTTGACGAATTTCATTTAAGGCGTCAATGGATTCTTCTCTAATATGGAAATGACATAGACAACATTATTTTTATAACAGTATTTTAATGTATCGTTTGTTTTCTATTAATTATTACTTGGGAAAATTAAATACTTATAGCATGTCACTTACAACAACGCAGCATCTATTGGGGAAAGAATTAATAGTAATAAATCTCATGCTACATTCAACTACCATCATCATCATCATCGCAACCCACAACTGTCCCACTTCTGTGCTCAGGTCTCCTCTCAGTGTGAGGGATACAGTCAACTAAAACCAAGAATATTAATACCTACATATTAAAACATCAAGTGCGCTCAATCTCCGTAGAGATCACTAATGACCCGAAATGTCCCATAGTGAAGTCCCATCGCGCCCTGCCGAAACCGATCCCACAATAGAAATGGATGTCAACGTACGAAAACAGCAGGCCAACACAATGAGGAATAATAGAAACTACCCTCGCTGAGTATTAAAAAACAAGTGGGAAACAACACAATGGGGATCGAACCCGGTACAAGGGGCCATCCACTCCACGCTAGGGCTGTGCGTGACTTGAATTTTAAAACCTGTTTTGTTTTATTGGGATGATATTTATTTGTTATTGGTCGCTTGGAACTTGCGGTTGAAATGTAAATGCTTGCCTAGTTTGTAGATACATAGTACATAGATTACATTATAGTACATACATTAGTACATAGTTATATAACACGAAATGGCTAATTATATATATAAAATGAGGTTTAATTAGATTTATATTGTGGGAGCAGCATAGGTTATATATAGCATTAGGTATATTTTTTAGACAGGACAGATTTGCCGTAATAAAAAAATTGCCGATTACACTTTCAAACTGTAGTCGAATGCAATGAAACCTGGCTGATTTAAATCTGACAGACCGTTTGAGGTGTGGTCTATAGAGGGCGCCAAATACATACATACATACATACTCCCGAAAAACAATTACCCTTCTTACAAAGTCAGGTAAAAAATAATTTGAGCAGACATTAGTTTTCATTTGTAAGTTCAAAGAATAAATAAGGAATTAAAGCACAAATTGCCAACCCTAAACGTTCGCGTCCCTCGCTCTCTACATTGAGTGTATCAATAATAGTTAGATTTGTTTGAATTTGGTCTTATTAATTATCCGAATAAATACAGAATATCTGTTCTTAGCTACAAGTGCTACAACAATATAAGTGGAATCAGGTAAGCATACAATCTACAAAACAAGATTATTTTAAACAACAATATATAGTAATGGCTTAGTTGTAGCGTTTCCAATCATAGAACATGGAATAACACGTACTTAATTTCCAATCTTTCAAAGAGTACCTAAGCATGCAATGCAATGTTGTATATGACAACAGTTATAAGTTTGTTAACCATTCATCCTTGCAAAACTTCGCTTAATACATTATGTAGCAATAATTTGATGCGATGCTTAATAGAAAATATTATTTGTAAAATCCGGCATTTGCTGCCATTTTGAAAACCATGTCAAAACGCTCCCTGGAAACTGTCGAAATTCGAGGAAAATTTACCTAGATGGCAACCCTGTTACCTAATACGTAATACACGAGTTTTACGTAAAGACAAAGTAAACGGATTTCAATAGAAGCAAGCGGACGAACGGACAAACTAGTTGAATTACAGTGGCAAATTGAATAGTAATAGGCACTGTCTACGGCCACGCAATTAGGGCCTAACCGCCAATTAGGAGACGTGTGGCGCCCACCATGGGGCCGCATGATACGGAATGTATTGCTCTAATTATCCTGCGGATTATACAAATGAACCGCGAACACTTACTTTGTTATATAGTTTTTATTTGTCATGTTTTAAGGGTGGTTAAAGAAATGTGTTTTAATGGCTTTTTATTTCACTAGAAGGGTATTTTTCGAGTGTATGTGTGTATGTAATGATGTAAATATGAATGTATGTATGTCCGTTTCTCTGGCTTGATCTACAGCTTGGTTTGAATGATTTTAAAATATAAATAAGGTTTCATTTGATTCGTCTTCATTGTGGAAGTAGCATATTTTTTTTAATATGACGTTTATGTCCTTCAGTTAGTAGCAGTCGGTTTTTTTTTGTTTTTATAATTACCTACTGCCATTTTCATGGCGTTTTGGTATTTTGTATTTTTTGGATTTAGATAGGTATACTACATATTAGACTTACCCAATGTGGGTTAACAGATTCACACTCCGTGAAAATATTCAGTTAAACTTAACAGTTAACTAACGCTATGCAGTTTTCCCCACGATATTTTTTTACTTAAGAGACAGTTTTCGATTCACCAATAACTCGAAAATTTGATGGAATTTGAAGCCGTCTACGGAGGACGTACAATAAAATTATGCTAGAACTTACGTGTGTTAATACATTATGATGGATAACTACCCAACGCCACGGATACAACTGCATATTTTACAATACAAATGATGCTCCTGTAAAACTTATGAGCATATCTGCCTAGCATGATTTAACCACCAACGACGCCTTACTAACCGAATGGAGAATCATGAAAAAATGAATTAAAATAACAATATCCTATTCTTCAAACAATAAAGAGTGGCGTGGGTTCGAATTTTTAATAGGACAGGACGCTTGACGAGATCGTTTCGAAATTAAAGTGTGAGTAAGAGGGGTGGTCTGATGAATAGATCCTTCCTTTTCCTTCCGGCACGTGGCCTTTCCATCTATGAATATTGATACCTCTTATTATGCGATGGACTCCTGGTGATGATTGGTTTGCAACGTGCTCTAAATTAAAAAATAACACCTTTTTTGATAAATTTATTATATTGATTACTAATCTCCGCTTCGTTTCGGTGAACCTTTTACCTGCTATACGACGAAAATAATTGATTTTTTTTTAATTTTTAAATGTATTTTATATAGTCTATGGCACTCAGTGAAAATGCAGCTTTCTAACGGTAAATAAAAGTATTATTTGAAATCGGTCTAGTAGTTTTTATGTGAAAACATTACAAACATACATACAAAAACAAAATGTTTCCTCTTCATAATATTAGTATAGAATGCAATTACTAGATTTTTGTTAATCTTACATACAAAATGGATACATAACTGAAAGGATATCAACAACTAAAGGGTCACATAAATGAACATTACCAAAATATTTCGTTATTTTTCCCTTAACAGTGTATCGTTATGGAATTCCGTTTATTTAAATTTAATGTTTATTCGGTCACCGCCGAACTGAGCGTACATGTATTAATCGAATTCATCACGATCTCACACACTCGGAATTCACATTTATTAAATAATCAGCGAACGGTGTGTTTGGCGGCTAATTGGGTTAAAATACTGACGGTTATATCATTATTAGTTTATTACATGGTCACATTATCAGTTTAAATTGTAGAAAGGTATTTTAATTTTAATTATGCTAATAATATTGTTGAAGTGTGTTAGTTTTGCGAGAAAAAAAGGGTAATGCTTTACGAATGTATGTAGGTATGTATGTCTATTCCTCGACTTATCGGTATTTGAGCAGCGTGGTGGAGTATGCTCTAGGCTTACTCAGTAATGAGGAGACACCCGTGCTCAGTAGTGAGCCATTCATGGGTTAGCATAAGCGTGTCCTTTCTTTGCAGCGCTTTACAACCTAAGGCAATATGACGACGACAACAATAGATATTATAAAAAAAAAAACATTAGCGTACTCAACGTGTACACACGGAAACGAGCATTTGGGCTCTTTTCTTCCTTAATCTCGACAAAATTTTTGCCTGTTAGTTAGCCATCATTAG
>LGAG01000486.1:321461-342072 GCA_001278395.1 Lerema accius
ACTAACAAACTCTTCAGCTTTATAATATAAGTATAGATAGGCATGCTTTGTGTTTAAATTAAAAGCTATATTTTTTTTATATAAATAAAAATGGACGGTTAGCAGAAAGTCAAATAATCTGCGAACCAAGTATAATTCCGACTCATTGCCACCAAAAAAAATCCACTGCAACTGACAGTTTTTTCGCTGCCTTATTACTTTCCGTAGGTGTGTCTGTCGTGAGCGACATGCGTAAGTTAATCGTTCGTAATGAGATTGCAACCCGCGTGCTCGTGTTAGGCTTTGCGTCAATCAGAATGCATGCCCTTTATACGTGCTAGTGACACGATTTAATGGTACAAGTACGACCCGTGCCACAACGGCTACCATTTTGCAATTTAAATTATTAATTTATATTTTTTAGGTAATGTAATCTTGTCTTTGTGTTATCTTTTACAATAAAAACACTTACCCACGCGCATACTTACACACGTAATATATACAGGAAATCTTAGTGTGAGTCTAGTGTAGCATTAAAAAAAATGTACGGTACATATCTATAACCTCAATAACTAACAGGCAATCGATTAACACACACATTAAGCAGTTATTAGCTGTAATATTGAATAACAATTAGCACTTCCGAATCGATGAGCCAATGACATAACTAACTGTTCTCGAACGTGATTTACTAACCAATGATTAACTATTGCGTTGGACTGGTCTTATGGCTCTACCGGATTTATTAATATGCGTTGTTAACGTTTTATGATTGGTGGAACATTGGTAATAGATAGCTTGGCCGAAACCTATTAATGGTCTAATACTGAGCAAGGGTCTCTCCACATAAATGAGGAGAGGAGGCCTAGAGTATCCACCACGCTGCTCCAGTGCCTACAGGTGAGGAGGTTAGTAGCCAACCCAAGTGTCGGAATTTTTTATGCCGCTCTAAGTTTTCGCCGATAAGGTTTAACGACCGACGAGTTTATTCCCTATTCTCTAAATTAACTATCGATAAAACGCTTCAAATTTTAGGTTTCGATGAAATTACACACGCTGCTAAAGTTATTATCCACACAGTTTACTCACCTGTTTAGCTACTTCCAAAACAATAAACGGTTATATACCTATCAAAGGGTAATTGCACCGAATAGCGGACCTCACTAGTCTAAATTTCACGAGCCACAGATTGACAAACCGTGCCACAAAGCCTAATTCGGCATCTCATTAGGGACTGTCGTGCCACGGGGACTAGCAGCATTGGACGTTTAATTGCTAGTGTTTAAAAAAACATTTTGCTGTCTATAACATGAGAACTGTAAAAAAAAAATTAAACCCTTCTCCGTATGTTTGTCTGCGTTACACGAAAAATACTAAACCGAATTTGACCCAATATTCACGCTTCAAAAATCTATGAATAAATTTAAGAGCTTACATAAAAAGTAAATCAAATTGAAGTTACAGTTTTATCTCACTAACTTGATGCATAAAGGAATAATGCATGCAGTCATACACCTAATAAATTATAATAACAATTATTATGTTCTCACAAATAATAAAAACCACAGCAGTCCTTCGCGTATTATTATGCGATTACAAATCATTATTCATAACAGCATTCATAAATATGATCGTACACAATCAAACGGTCGCAAAAAATGTCCGAATTACAAATTAGGGTAAAGCACCCATTGCTCGTCACCTGAAGATACCGCCGCGTGGCGCTATTGAGACGCAATACATTTTTTATAACCCTATGCACCCAACCATACTCACCCCACTGACACTGACATGAGAATCGGTACGTCTGAATAAGACGTCAAAAAGGGCAATTTATTAGCGTTTCGAATACACGTGAAATTTATTAAGCGTTACATCGCTGGGGCGTTATTATTGACATGTCAGGGGTTAGCTTATGGATACTGATAATTATTTAAAGGGCATAACGCGAATGCTCACTCGGTATGCTATTCCATTTACGTGGAATGCTTATTTCATTTTTCAATACCAAACGTTTTTATACAAATAAATAATATGAGCACCAGTCTATTAGGCGAGGCAATTTGAATTTTTCATGTTAAAACTATGAAATTCTAAATGCCGGTGGTTTTTCATTGAATTTTGTTTTTATTCATTGAATCAAGCGGCTCACCCATCCATCGTGGCTGGCATCTCTAATAGCTGCAAATCGAATTGCGTTTCATCTGACAGATGGGCCTCGTCGACCCGCCGGAGCGACGACAAATTTGCGATATTACATGTGGATTAATGTCCGTGCACCATTTTTTAGGGTTAAATTGTCTTTTCTAAATCACCCATATGAGATTTTTGAATCCATCTGCAGAGGGATTTCGTCTCAATCCGCGTGCGATAGAGTCGAAATTAGATCGGGAAAGATGTCGAGTTGCGGTCTATTGTTTCGAGCTTGACGTCGAGATCGCGTAGGGTGATTCCCCAGGCTAGATGGCATCCGTACGATGGTTATCATAATCCCTCCATTGACATGATGTGATGACACATGTCGTGCAGTCGTGTTCTAAAATTTCTCTTTGAACGAAACCCATTTATATGTTGTCCGTAACAGGTTCCTTCGCCCTTATGCCGTTGGACATACGGGGTATAATGGAATATTTGAACGGCAAAAAGTAAATTGCGTTTCCTGGGAAGGTATGGAATGGACAGTTCACAATGTAAAATGTTGTTTGTATATGAAGATCGTTGTTGGGCTTAGCTTCGAGTATTCGGAGTTTATTTGTATAGCTGTTGGATACTGAATGCAATTGAGTAGGCGAATTAATCATTTTCGTACTTTGCTAATGTTTATTTTCATTTAAAGTTAACGTTCATATTAAAAGGATATACATTTTTTTTAACTCGGTGATAGTTATTTTTTTATGTTTGAGACACTGAGCATCTACTTTTTTTAAAATAAAAGTTAATCAAGTAGGTATAAAGCAATTTACCAGAATAAGAATTTTATAAAACCTATGGAAAATAAACCATTTGTTGGTTGCGAAATAATTATGAGAGTCAATAGCTAAATGTTAGTTAAGATTAAAAGGCACTACAAAAGACTGGCGAGGGAGTCCGACTACCAATATAGTGTAGGTAATTACGATAACTCGGAGTAACTTGGGGCAAACAGGAGAATCATAGGAAATTACACGATCTTAAACAAATGGAACAAAAGAACCACCCTTCCGCCATCGAATACTCCATGGTTGTATTAATGGGGACAATTTTTTAATATAGGGTGCACTGGGGCTTTTAAACAATTATCCGAAATGAGAGATCCCAAATTGGGATAACCACTCGGCGATTTCGACGAAACTCACTCGACAAGCTTAGAATAAAAAGTTGTGTAAATTCAAACTGAAAGTAATTTATATTAGTTCGTTTCGAAGTTAAAATATTCAGAGTAATTTAACATTTATTCCAATAATTTAACCGTGGCACGTTTTTAAATATTTCAAAGCATTATAAATGGATATGTACTTAAATTAAAAAATAGAACATTTTACGACGTATTTTATAATTTTCCATTTTAGCTGAATAGAAAAATTGCGGGTCCTATTAATTTTCGAGGAGTCGACTTCAAGCATTCAGTGCTTCAAACCGAACGCTACATGGACGAAAAATGCGAAAATAATCGTACGCAAAAACCCTCGCGACAAATGAACATCGGGGGCTCGAGAGGTCATTAAAGCGGGACTCGATCTAAAAATGAGGGGGAGGAAGAGAGGGGGGACTTTAGAGAACTCTGTAATTGGACCAGGGAGGGTCTCAAATCGCATTCGAACCTGCGGAGGCGGAAAGACGACTCAACCGACTATAATTAACATCAAATATGGGTGAATCGATTTTTTACTACATTCAAAGTCCGCCCATTAGGTTATTTCGCGAGCCGAGCAATTACTCAAACAATAACCCTTAAATATTAACGTAAAACCACGTTTTTGTGGGAAAACTTGGCTCGTTTAGCAACTGCGCCAGGTAATGCTATGTTGTGTTTTCTTTAGCCTTTGCAGTGTTGTCGGGTTAAGCGCACTTTTTATTTTCCTTTCCTTGTTTACGTAATTGAGTATTTTGTGTGCAAACGAAGGGAGTCGGTAATCGCCTCAGTAATTTGAATTGTACAGTAATGTACGGTCTGACCGTACTCGTACATACATTATGAAGTCTAAGCTTATGTTTTGAAACAAAGCGACTATGCAAGCTTATACGAGGAAATATGATTGCATGTTTATTCTTGCATGACCTAACGAGTTTCCTAAGTCATCGTTACGGAGAAGCGTGACGTCATTTGGGGTCATTGAGACCACACAGTGTGATAAATAGGTAAGAGAGAAAAAAAGGCCAAAACAGAAAACGGAATCGCGGCCCCATTATGGTAATAAGTTGGAGATGTGACAACATTGGAAATAATCCGCTTTGTCCGAGATGGGCGCATTAGACCACACTCCGCTGGGACGCGAACTGTCCTTTGATTTCGATTCGGAAATTAATACATTATGTACACGTTTTTAGGGTACATATTTAAGTTGATACATAACCGTTCGCTTCGATCAATATTTATAAGAAAAGCGACACGAAGATTAGTTTTGATGACGTTGAGGTCCATTAGGCGTCATAAAAAGTCGGTAACAAAAAACTTGATGAGCGCGTATAAAAACTTGACGTACCCATAAAAATTAACAGCGTGTGGCGTTTCGATAAACAAAGAGAGTGTATGCATAATCCATTATGCTTTTTGTGCGCTTTACGAAGTTCTTGTTTGAAATACGACAGTTTCAGTCGCTAAGAATCTTACAACAGTTCTTATGAGCCTTTTCAAGTATGGTCAGTCAGCTCTAGGAAACAATAGGTTTTAAAGAGAATGAACCATTAATATTTTTTGGAGGCACATTTGGAAATATGCAAACAGTTTCACAAACCGTAAAAGGCCAATTATTGTAAAAACTAGCATATACTGTTTCAGTAGTATTTTCAATCACACTTTGAAAGTTTTCTACATAGTGTTACACATCACTAAGTTCAACTAATACGAACAAATGTATTAGATCACCTTCATGGCTCATTGGTTACTATTCCGGACCGCTGTTCAATGGGTCCTGGATTCGATACCCATCAAGGCAGAAACTTAAATGACTAATTTAAATTTCCGATCTTGGTCTGGATATGTATCCTGTGTCTATGTTGTCCATAGCACCCACAACACTGAAAATTTAGTAATTTATATTTATTTATATCAGAAAACAGCCTTCGTTTTTCAAACATTTCTATATCAATCAATAAATGTTTAAAGCACCAAGATGCATGTATAACGAGCTTAACAACGCACCTGTCACCTAAACAAACACTCAATAAAAAGGCAGCGAAGCCAGCAGCATCAGATGCGTAATTACCGGTTGGTAAAGATCGCCCTGCGGTGCTCACAACCGCACGCGATTCGTGTCAAACAACTCGTTAACTGCCCCTTGCAAATAGAAATATTACTCATAACTTAATCCCCACTTATAATAGATTTAACCTGCCATAAAATCATATTTCTTTTTGTCTGCGCAAACAGCGGGGTCGGGCGCATTAATCGACAATGAACTTGAGAGGTTATAATAGTCATAATTCATGTTTTTTTCTACACGGATAATTGGAGGGTTAAGTTATGTGGGGTTAGTTTCTAAATTGGATTTAATATTTTCGTTTATGGCAACACTTGTGTGAAATTGAACGGTCGTTTAAGGGCTATTTCGCGGATAGGGTTAATCCGTGTAACCGAGGAATTGGGGTTTCAAATGTATCGCTTGTGGGTTTATTGTTATTTTATAGGGCGATGTTATTATATCCGTGGGGCCACTTGAGATTTATTACTGTACTTGCAATTTACAATACAATTATATTGTAAAATAATCTACATCTTCTCATTAACGTAACAAAGTATAGATGTAGGTTTTGAATTAATTTACCATTATAATTTGGGTTCACATTCATAGTTATGTAAGAGAACAAAATATGGCATTGAAATCAGGTATAATATATTCAAAATATGAAAAACAGAAACAGGACATTTAAATTCATGTAAGTAAATTAAAAATCTTGTGCAATACATTTACTCCATTTATACTGAAATCAGATAGGAACTTGTAATACAATACATTATAACTTCTGGACTCTTGCGGTTAAAGCCAAAAATATTTTTAATCAACTGGTTAACCAACAAGTAACTTGATTAAACGACTTCTTTAAGATACTTATATTTTATTCTGAGGTTCTAAGTTAACGGTGATTTATAGTAATCAATATTGTTACATTTTGATGTTTGTTAAGTTTCCATCGTAGCTTATATACATTTTCTTTTTATTATTCTATGTCATGTCATTATGTAGGTACGCTAAGATGGAATAAATGATTCTAATTCCTAAGCAATTGTGTTGTTTTTAAAACAAAATAAAATTTAATTTGAATTTTGGATTATCAGATAGTTGGTTTCTTCGTTGATAAATAGTTAATCCACATCTAAAAACAGAATGGTTCAGTTACAGGGAATCCAAAGCGAGTTGTCAACCATTTGCAGCAGACGTATTAACTATTAGTGGGTAGGTACTAGGGATGTGTTCGAGTGACGAAAGTGCACGGATACGACTTCGGATCACTAGTATACGAATATCCGATGTCAGTGTAAGTCATAATTTTACTATTAGGATTAGAATTTTATGATCATGAGTAACTAACAGAGTTGATTAATTATTTATGTTTTTATTTTTTCAAATGTAATTAACTTTTAAACCGTTCTTAATTATTACAATACTGGTTTTTTAATTTCTTTTGAATAAGGTCTTAAATAAATAAATAAATGGATATAAAGTTATAATTTAACCTACCTACGGAAGCAACCAAACAAAAAAGATAAATATAAGTACCTATTACCAGATGGAAAAATGGACGGATACGACACCGGTATTGCATGATATCCGCGGATACAAAACGGATACCATCTAGAACATCCCTAACCTGTAGTGCAGTAATCCCGTTCCGCTCCCAGGGTGGGGGGAGGCAATCTACCCGGGATGGTACCCCATCTTATTACGACTGTTAGTACTCGTATTGAGATTTAAATAGGTTTCTCCTTGCTCTCAAGAAAATATAAAGAAATATGAAATAGTTGAGCGATATTCATTGCTTGATGTTTACGGTTGAAGTGTATTTGACAAGGGTTTTAATGGGTAATGGATTCGATACAATTGGATAGGTACTAGTGATGCTGGGTGGTAGAAAGCTGGGGTTTAGTTGCTAAGGAAAAAGTCGGAGGATGTTATTGTATCGGATACCCTTTGTTAATAAGCTAGTTGACTTAATTTCTGAACTTGGTTATTCTGTAACCTTTACTTGTTTTACACAAAATACCTATTATATTATTATAAGACCACGATTACATTATCATATTGATTAATTATTTATTAACAAAAGAAAGAAATTAGTCGAATTTACGGCAGGTTAAAAATAAATATTGTTAAATATTAAAAAAAATTAAATATTAAAAAAAATGATCACATAGAACTATTCCACAAATCAATTATTATTATAATAAAATAATTACAGCGGAAAAAGAAATTGTCAGAAGTGGGATTCGAACCCACGCCCACAGAAGTGGACTGCGACCTGAACGCAGCGCCTTAGACCGCTCGGCCATCCTGACACGTCTTGCAATAACGAAAATATAATACAGATTCAATATTCACTTACGTTACCTGTTATAAGAAACCCACATCTATATACGAATATCTTACAATTTCATTGAAAAATAAACACTAAAATTGAATGGCATAATACAACGTAGCAACGCATTTCTTAACTAAATTTTAGTGGGATAACTAAAGATTACTAACTAAACTAATATATAACAACAAGACTAACCCACACAACATTTCTATAGATTTGTTTAGTGATGACGGCAATTGGTGATCTCTAAATTTAAAAGACTGAGAGATTGGTCAGGGTTATTTCAAGGAGCACTATCTTTGAAAACCACTGCCTTAAATTTTAAATATGAAGTATAAACTCCATATACTCATAGCTACACAATAGAATTCCGTGTCACGGTTGCCATAGACAACATAGAAATATACGAACGCACCCAGACCGAGAACAGAATTCAATTCATCATTCAAATATCTGGCTCAACGGGAATTGAATCCAGAACCCATTAAACGGTGGTACGACATGATAACCATTGCGCCTTATAGGTCGCCTATGTACTCGTATATATTGTAAATACAGTACAACAACAGTCGACAATAAAACATACTTCGTCCTCATTTGAATCCGGAACATCGCGCAAGTTGTACCGTAAACACTTACTCTAAATCTGTCTGCAAGTTGACAAATTTGCACTAGCTACCCCTAGCCACATATAAAATAATCAGTAAGGGTTGAGGAGGGGTGTAGGGGTGTAATACTTTTAAAAGCGCCATCCCGTCGGCACCCTTCAGCTCTTTGTATGAGATCTCATTGTGCGTGCTATCTAGGGTTGTCACTTCGAGATTTTTGTAAATAAAAATAAATAAATCTAATATTAGAATTTAAAATAATTTAAAGAATGGTTTGTGTCATATCAGATGAAAGAATGAAAGAAAGTATATTAACAGAAATTATGTTCGATACTTTGCAAAAACATAAGACAATATAAATTATGGATGTTATACAACAAAAGCTTCCATATCAAAGTATAATGCAATTGCAAACATTTTTCGTAATTTTTAGCAAAAGTTTGATAGCAATTACAAGATGTTCGTAAGAAACAAACCTTACGCTACAAGCTTTCGAAATAAATATTTTTTATTTTCCAGCATTTTCGTGACAACCCTAGTGCACTCCAAACGGAGTCTTTTCGAAATTAAGAAAAATCCTTTTGAAAGCTCTTTGTAGTGCATGACTTCTGTATATGATATTGTAGTTTCTCCATCACATTCCAATATCGATGGGTTATATCGCTACCGTCTCCGGGACTCAGATTCTATATTTGAATGCGAACTTCACGTCAATTTATACTGCACTTACGACCATTAGAATCGAGAAATAAGAATATTCCGACATTTCTATACGAGACGTTGTAAGATGAGAAAAACATACATACCTATTGTATATTCTACTAGTCCTACTGATATCTAATATTAATGTGAAAGTTAGTGAAGATGTTAATGTTTTTGTTGTTGATGGGAACATAAAATTGGGTTGAAATCTATCCTATGTCCTATTCCTGGATGCAAACTATCTTTGTGCCAAGTTTCACCTTAATCCGTTCAAAGGTTACAGAGTGAAGGACTTACAAACCTCAAATATCCAAACATCTTTACAAACTCATATTTATAATATTAGTTGGATTTTTATTAATGTTATTTATAGCTCTATCTAAAAAAGTAGGTATAATAGAACTTATATACAGCACGCAAATCAGTGCTGCGAATGCTAATATTCGCAGAATACGATATATTCCGCAGTAAAAATGCGTAACCACGTCGCAACTTCAGACAGGATGAACAAAAGCAACGCAAAACGCTAAGTAGCTGTCTCAGGCTTAATGGATAACGTCTACATATACCAGTAGATAGGAACGACGTCTAGTGCGAGCTGTGAGCTAGACTTCTAGGTTTTGTAGTTACTATGATGCTAGGATAGAAACAGGTACGTGAAATGCAATGCTATTTGGATGAGATAATGAAGAGTTTTAATTATAAGTATCTAAATTAAGATTTTTAATTACTATGCGTATCAGCATTTACCTATTTATTTTTTTACTCAAATGCGTCAGGAGGAGAGTAATGTTTTATAGAGAGTATGTATTACTATGTATGTATACTATAATGTTTGTATTATTGAGAGTGTTTTGTTTCTGAGAAAGCAATTATACTTATATATATATAAATATTTATGATACCTTAACTCAATAACTCAAGTAATGGTTAGGTTATAGAAAACAATCTTAAAACTTCGACAGTCTATCAAGAGAATATTACTAACAATAACGTCATAATTATTTATGTACTGCGAATTTTAATATCATTAACAAATAAGCGGGTACTTAGAAATAATGACAGGAGCCAGCAAACAAACAATAAACAATTAAAATGTAGATGTGTATCGTCGGCTCTAGTGAAGAGAACTGTCGTCGGACACTTATTGAAAGCCTAAATGAGCCGACAAAGCAACTACCTAATAATATGATTGGTACTTCCGACCTTATGAGTCAGATGTATGGGACAAGAGATAGGTGGGAACGGGTTGCATAGTACGTATATTTTGGTAGACATCTTCACAACATTGTTAAAATTATAACAACAACGCCATTCGAATAACGTCAAATTAAATGTTTAAAATACTCCTGAGAATATATTTTAGCTCAAACCATTTAAATGAGGTCAGTTTTCGCACAAAAAACGCATCAAAATAAGTCTATTCGTTTAGGATAATAAGACACAAAGCCTAAGTAAATGTGTAAAATATGTTAAAGAACTTCCATTTTAGTTATTCGTATTTCAGTTAGCTATTAAAGACTACTTTAAAGTTGTGAGAATAATCAAAATATTTCTTGGACGAAACATAAACTTACACGCTTTCCGCTATCATTCCCGCTTCATCCAATATCTTAAGCCATACAATTCTGGCCATTGTTTTAAAGTCAGTTCGGTTCAAGGACAGGCAAAGCCAGAGAATGTGGCCTAGCTTCCGGTAACGAAGGCCCAGTTGTGGGCGGAATACTTATTAGTGGGCTGACAGATTGATTGATCGGACGGTCGAATGATAACTTAGATTGAATGATTATGGGCATAAAGATGTGCCTGGAACCCATTTTTTGATACAAGATTCTCGGTAATTAATGACGAACTAGTAGGAAGATTGAGTGTGTGTGAGATTGTTTATAAGGAAGGGTTATGTTGAGATTTTGTGGTTATAATGAAACTGTTAAGTCTATAGTAAAATATTAACTTTTTGAACAATTAGAAAATTGATTATGAATAAATTAAATCTATAAATTTTTAAACGTTTTTAGGTAGTTTTGTAGACAAGCACATATTTTAATTTCTTTTTAATTTAGAAAGTACTTTCTATCTGTTATTATAATGGATCCAGTCATCATTGTACTGATATTCTTTGTAATTCTAATTTTAAAAGTAATCAAATAAAGTATCAATTAGGTACTTTAAAACTACGAAACTAAATTATTTCGTTTTCATTAGAGCTGTAACTTACTAATTTTGAAATAATGTAGATTTTTGTCTCTAAAAAACAAAACAACCATCAAAACAAAACGCAGAGCTAAGCAGATTGACGTCACCTCATAACTGCGTAATCTCCACAAAAACAAAAAGAGCGCACTCCTTACACCTGAACCGAAAAAACTGTTGATTACAGCTTCCCCTCGGCTGAGAAAACGACAGCGGGGAAAAAAGAGAATCTCCTAAAACGTCATTACGGACATAGCTCCGGTGTCCCCGGGAATATCTCATACAAAATACTTTAAGCGGAAACCCCATACGCTTCAAGACTCCCGACAATGGCGCATCTCGCAATCGCAAGTAATAAAGGCGCCCACATTAAAATCTTATCCCTTTCTTAAATAAAAAATTCACGAAAAAATAAGAGAGGGTCTCCCCTATATTATTCAGTGGAAAGCTCCCCGTGCCACCCCCGCGGTCCGTACGGACGAGCCGTCCACGAGCCTGCGAAGAAAACACAAAGAATTCCTAACTTTAACGTCTACGGTACAAAGTTACAATTGGTGTACCGACCGTTTCGTATCCTGCACTCGAAACTCGACTTCATTATTTGCGCTGAGAGTTGATATTCGTGTAGTGGAGTTCCGGACAGCGGTAGAGGAAACGAGGCTTAGTCGTTAGTATGGAATTTGAAAATGAGATGCAGTGTGGAGGTAGGAGGGGAGGCTGGGGCAGGGTGGGTCTCGAAATCCGAATTACCGGGGCGTGTGTAATGATTTTCCCGGGCGGAATTATGCCCGGATCGACGAGGAATTGGCGACCGGGTCGGATGTTCTTTTTAGGGTCCGATGCATTGAGTGCGGAAATCGATAGGGAGACTAATACGCCACGTGAATTGAAAGATATATCTTAGTTCAACTTTAATATCAATCTGAAAATTTTAATAGAAATCTGGATCTTTAACAATTAATTTATGGACTAATAAGGGATTGGAATCATGAATCTTTTAACTTTCAACCATTTTGAGGTGACGAAATAATTTAAACTTTTCCATAACTAAGAATCGATGAGAATGAATAAAATTACGAGTAACGAAAGTTATAGAACGTCTCATATTATAATGTCATACCAAATACAGTCTAAGAACATATCCACATATAAGTAGTTTAACGTGCACATCATAGATGTCGCTAGGATATACTTTTGTTAAACACATTTATAACTTCATCATAATAAACATTGTCAGTCACAATTTGTGACTGAAAACAGTTTCTACTATTTCTAATACTATTCGTATACACGTCTCTTTCCAACTTGGATTTTGTTTTGAGTTAAAAAGAGACGAAGGAATAAATCAGTTACGTCTTGAAGGTCTTCAATATATGGAGTAATGCATTCTTTTTAGTCTATTTTGTAACAATACGTTTTAGTTATTAACTATACTTCATAGTACTCGTATCATACTTGTCCTAGTAGAGACAAGACCACGCAAAAGTACTCGAGACGAGAATGGCTATCTCGAGTCGATGAACGTGACTCAGATACTAATACAAGTTTTAAACATTATAATTATATAGGTAAACACTACCTATATGTTACAGCTATATAAAGCTAATGCCTATTTAAAAATAAACATTAACAATTGAAGTAGATAAGGGTATGATTCTCCATGCTGATTTTAAAGATTGATTGACAGAAATCTGAGGAATGAGAGAAAAACGACCCTTATTAAATAGTTATAAAATGTTATGGTGTGAAATATCGCTACACATAAAATTACTTACATAGACATTGCTAACGTTACATACTCATATGCCGGACATTTGGTTCCGTTGTATCGTGGTTTCCATGGACTTACACTTCCTCACTAGGAACTAAAACCTAGACCCTTTGAACTACAGTAAAGCATGGTTAACATTGTGTAATTTAGGTCAATAATTGGGGTTGAGGGTAAAAAAAAGTATAGCTTAAGCTACTCCCAATGGAAACGAATCCAATCACACATTACATGACCAAATCCGAAAAACCATTTGGGCTGTAGTGTGTTAAAGAAATAGGACTTACACTCAAAAACCATTATTAAGTTCTTCTGAAAACCCCCTTTCATTAAAAACCAAAGCCCTAATACCAAAGTCTAAGATGCTAAAAGTTCCCAGTCTTAGACCAAATCATTCATTTCGAGCAAGTCTTCCTATTGGAGACAAGATTACATTGGATTGGCGCTAGGACTGCGTTGCTGTTAACGCGAAACAACGTGATGTGTAATTCATTCCACGTAGGCATGAGTTGACACCAAGATCTCCGATAGCCGTACATTTGTCCACCACAAATTAGACTCTGACCTGCCCTTGATGATAATAGCTATTGCAGATAGATGTATTTAGTAATCCATTTCAATTTCAAGTATGTAAATACTAGTACATTAATTTTTGGCGTGTTCGGTAACGCTGTAGATATGTTAGGTGCAAAATATTTGCACAATTTGTAAAGAGGTATTCTATGATTAAAAGGTATGTTTATAAATTAGGAATTTTGAGGAATTGCAGAATGAGTTACGTCCATTTGAAAGATTGGCTAACATTTTTTCCATTACTAATACTAGTTACTACAGCTTTCTTTCTTTCTTTTAAGACAACATTTAAGCAAGGAAATCGCTACGAAAAATCATAAAATATATTACAAATGGCTCTGAAATTAGTACTTATGTAGTGGCCTAAAACACTAGGTTTTGCTAACATATCTTGTGACATAACTTTTTAGAGTAAGCTATCACCAAGTTTTAGCTTTTGAACCATTGGTTGTTTCTTTTCTATATTCTGTAGAAACATCTAGAAAGTCATGGTTAAACTCTGGTAACGTTCGTATAGGACACTGGCGTTGCTAAGCAACTGAACGTTGATAAAAACCGTTACCAAGTCTTGGGAGTAGGGCTCACGATGTACGTGCCGACGATGAGTCGTGATGATATGTTGTAGGTAATTGGGATATTTTTACTTCTTACGACTTGGCATGTATCTACCTATATATTCTTATATGTAGTAGATACGTGTAAAGGTAGTCGAATAGAATCAGTTACTTAGTAACTTGAAGTCCTTTTTAATTACCTATTTATGCATATCTACATTTAATACGCCAAGGGTTCAACTATGGACTCCTTTTTAAGGACGAGTTTGAGATTTGGCGTAGTAAAAGTGTGCATAGTGAAGTAGTTCAGGAAGGTAAATGTATGACACTAAGTTTGATACAAAGGCCCGTAAGTACGAAGGCTTCTTGAGACGAGAGTGTAAAAATTATAAAATTGTTATTTCTAAAAGGGAATCCGAACAAAATTATATTCCAAACTTTACTGGGTACACTCGCGAACATAAATGTTATTAAAACTTTGTAAGGAATTTTGTATCGCATAACAAGGGAACAAATATAGAATTACATAAGTCAAAATAAGTTTACGGAGGGTACAGACGAGCTCGAAATAGAATTGATATAATTTTCTATTTATGGAACTTCTGATAAAGTCCACTGGACAGTAATTATTACCTATTAATTTGTGTTATCAGGCAACATAGGTATTAATAATTATATTATGGAAAATAACACTTACAATTACATATATGTATCTAATTATATTTTAAATACCTACTAGATTATCTAATGAAGATTGGTACGATATTAATTATAATGTCATTTTAAGATATAAATCAAAATAACTTTCAATATTTGGATATGATTATCTTGTTAAAACTCCATTATTTGGCATTTTCATAACTGTTCTTTATTCAAATTTTCGATTGGAATTTGTCAGCAAAATCACCTGTGAAAGCAAAACGTCGAAATAAAATCAATTCCACTGCGGTATTGTCAGTTCTCGAGGAGAATTGGAGTCGGTGACGAAACTTGACGAATTCGGGAACGCGGTCAAATATTTTTAGGAATAAAACATTGAATTTTCGAATCCCGAGACGGAACGAAACGCAAACGACCCCGAAATTGCTGGCCGCATTCACCCAGACAAAAAGAGCAAAAAGAAAAGCATTTCCATCCCATCCCCTCCTTCATTTAAATTTCCCGCCCAGAGCGGGGGCGGCGACTACGGGGGTGGTTTCCGCAGAACAGAGACGCGACTTAAAAGTCGGTAGAAAAGAATGAGACGACCGTATGTCCACCTGTTGCGTCGCGAGGTTCATATTTTCGCGGTAGCATCTTTTTTCGTTCTTACGTCGTTGCGTTCCGAAGGATTTGAATGGCGATGTGCATGCGTACTAGGGTTAGGCATTGTGGGATATTGACGCGAAGACCCCCGCGTTCGATTTTTAATGCCAGCCATTTGATCTTTTGAAAAGAGATTCTCTGAAGGACCAAGTCTTTAGAAATAAAGATTGCCGATGGGAGCTGGCTCGTGAAACAAAAGGCTAATAATAAGCGGGATGGCTTTCATCGGCGGTCGTGCTTTATAGTTTGAGCAAGTTATTACAACGCGTCTGTTGTACTCATATAAATAAACGGAGACTTTCTGTTTCTGTACTATGATGCAGTGACCAGCAGTGTCAATGTAAAAAACAAACAAACACTCAACTTATCTAACAGTTAATAACGGTTAATATCTAACAGTTAGTGACGATGGAGAATTAGAAGACTAATGATAGTGATTCTCAATTTCGTCAGCATAATTATCATCATTAAAATGGCTAACTGCATTTAATTAACAGCTTAAATCAAAAGAAAATTGCAAATAAATATGAAAATTATCACTAACACTTTACCTATGTTAACATTTAACGGCTTTGATATTCGCATCACTTATAATTAATGCCCCAATTACCGCGCTAAGACGCTCATGTAGTCAATACAGATTTAGCATGATAGAATCCTTTGCTTTGTCGAAAAAATTACCACTCGAATTATGGCTTAATGCCGTTAAAATATTAGCCTGCTAAACGCGTGGCAAAATTTTTGTTAATAAGCACGCTATACCACAGTATATACAAAATCAGCTAAGTAGCTAATGTTATACTGACGCATACAAAATGTGATTTGTCTCAGCGAGTGTACATTGAATGCAGGATGAAGACAGAAATAAAAACTGTTTGTGTTACTGTTTCCGGCGCGGTCCGCGTTCGATCCCGGCGGAGAGCGGACACGTGGTGCGGTTATTACGGAGAAATAATCCAATAAAAATAGTATCTGGACGATTAAATTACTGTGAAGATCCATCTCCGCTTATAAATTGAGGCGTAAATAAACAGATTACATCGTCGCGTCTGACTGGCTGATGATTCTTTGCATACGTATACGATGCGACTAGTCGTGACTCACGATGTATATGCCATATAAAGGATATGCTTTTAATGCTACAGACAATTTTCGTATTTGTGGTCGTAAATCGTAATATGTAATATTTTTTACAATACCTAACTCCCATAATTTATTCTCTAAACGCAGGTCTCACAAAACGAATAAGAATATTTAAGTATCGATCGTGCACTCAAATTGATCAAATTTTTATTTAACCCTAGTGTAATTCACGATATCTTAAAACATTACAAATTAGTCAGATCAACGGGAAACATTTCAATCTTTTACGAAGTAGAATACATAAATAAATACTCCCTAAAACGAAACGCTAAAAGATATACACTTAACTTCAAAAGGACCTAAGTACCTTGAGGTAATAAATCACAACAAACCCTATGTCTTGTATATAAAACATACATCAATGTACAGAACATAGTATAGTAAATCCGGTCAACAAACCACTATAAATCGCGGAGTACAAACATACGAACATCTGTACTGACAAGAGTATCCACTGAGCTATCTAATCTAATCATATCAACGCATGTCTATCTATCTAATGCGACACGCTGGAAATATTACATTCCACGTGTAATCTGTATCTATATACATAAATTGATAGGTGTTTTTATAACACACGTCGAGCGTTTGGGCTAGGTACGTGACGGGTAGCGCCGGGACATAAAACAAGTCTTCTAAATGTAATTAAAATTAATGGTTCAACAGTTCCTAAGCACTTACACAAGTTTTCATTCAGTTCAAAAGTACTTACGACATTCTGCTTCTGATATCTTACAAGTCAATAAGTAATACAAGTGTTGAATAAATCTCCTTGTAAAGAATGACCAATGATTATCCTATATCATTTCATTTTGACATTATAACGGTTAAAAATAGTAGCTCTAAATAACCGGATACTAAATTTTATCAGGAATATTTAAGTCTCAACTTTACTTAAGCCAATTATATAAGTACCTTAAGAGGGAGTCTTTTTATGGATAAACTTGCATATCCATCCAGCTTTTAAAAACTTACACTTAGCCCTATAAATCCAGTTAAAGAAGAATGTCACGCTATCAAATTACGCAATAAAACACGACTTATTAATCAAAACACGACACGTAACGCTACAACCTCTGTAGGGAGGCAGTAATCTGTGGAATTTCGCAATCAGTGTTAGCAATTACTTAACAGAGGGTACTCACCATGGAGACGGGCAAGGGGTGCGCTCCACCGTTGGGATAAGGATACGGCGCCATGAGGTAGCCCATGTTGAAACCAGATGCTGGGTGGGGGTCGAATTTACCTGCAAAATATATTGAAAGAGTTTTATTATGGTCTTGATATCATTACATAAATAAACGGTAACACACACATAACCCCGCAGTAGTATTCCCTGTTTCGCGGGTGGCATGGACAACACAAATGACACATCACTACATTTATCTGTCATATAAATATCTGCCCCGGCCGGGAATCGAACCCGGGACCTCTCGCTTCGCAGGGTCACTACCAACTAGGCTACAGGGTCGTCAGCATTGGTTTTTGTTAGAGGCTGTAATTTTTCAATCTCTACTTAATAAATAAACGTTAAAGTTATCCGACAACCGGTCAATGCACTGCCTGGATTAAATTCATACCTTAAAAAGATAAAATGGGGGGAATTTTTAATTATCTCATCGGTATAAGCCACAACGTGCAGTCGGATTCGGCTATTACTAAAATTAAAGACTTATAAATGCTTACGATAAACCCAGTATCGCTTATTGCATAAAAATGGCGCAAGTGGACCTCACTTAAAAACGCCGAGTTAAGCTAACTTTTAACAAACACTTAAAGTCGAAGTAACTAACCCGACCAATAAATCAGAAAGCCACTTAGGCCCGATGCCTCCGGTACAATATTAACGAAAGGAGACGCACAAATAAAGGAATCGCAATGGGCGGGGCTCAGACGAGAAAATTATACCCGAAGAAGCATTACTCGTAATTGCGCGCGACTGTACCGTGCCTATTTATCGAATGTGCTCAATATTTGTTGGTGGTTTCGTGATTGTATAGTTTTTGGGGACGTTATGTTGCTTACTTTATTGACCCTGTGTGCTCTGATATAGTTATAGGTATGCTGATTCTAGAATTAGGTACACGAGAAGTTTATTAGGTAGGTATGCTTTTAATGATGTTAATCATAAGTTATTTCAAGCTATTTTTATCATTACTATAATCGATTTTTTTATTAATAATGCGATTATTTTAGCTTCGATAGATTTAAACGACAAAATAACATACAGAGAGAAAATGTGCGGCATATAGGGAGAGGTCTCTGGTTCAAGTCAGAAAAAAGTGTTAGCGAAGTCAAAACAGACTTTAAAAAACCAACAACTCAGAAATAAATCATCTAATCTAAGATTAAATTATATCCTAGTGGTGCACTTTCCCACTATCACGAAACAGCCTTATTCTGATTAAATCTTTATTATGCACGAGATTGAAGATTTGATTAAGATACAGGTAAATATTCCTTATGCGTCATGCCGCTATAAATAGTAATATCCAGGGGTACGTCACCTGTCACAGTAAATTTACATATAATAGTTGTGTATAATCTGTGTATAGATTTATTTGTATTGGATTCAGTGCGCGCTCAGTCAGCTGTCAGTTTGACTTCGGAGATGTGACAGATAAAAAATAAAAGTTTCAATGTAATGACTTGACGATATATTGAAAGTTAGTGACAAAACAGTGATCAGGAAATATTCTGGTTTGAGATAAGATAAAATGATAGGTAATTATAATTGCCTGTAAAATGTAAACAAAAAAATGTGTTATCAGAAAATCAATAGTGTATGTTTTTAAAAAGCGACGTTATAATTTATTAACATAAATCAACACACTTAAAATATTGACTTACTTTTTACTTAATTATTTCAACAGATAAAAAATTGGGACTAAAATGTTAGTCGCATATAGGCATCTCTTTCCAACTCTACTTTAGTTTAAGTGTTCAAGAAAGAGATAGGAATAAACAGTCGTCGTTCCCTACACCCATTCCTTACGAAATCAAGTACCTAGGACAAAAATATGAAATTCCTTTAAAAAAAGAATGTCACTAAAATTATATGCGGTTTAAAAATAACCGCGTATATGTCATAATTTTTTCGCTCGTCATCCCGACTCAATACAGACTGAGTCCAGAATAGGTGCACCCACGCCTTTTCAATTTGTCGGCAATTTGGTTGGAGCGTAGAATTATTCTGATGAGTGGCTGCGACTGTACTAATGGTGTCTGCACTTTGTTTTAAAGAAAAGATTGTTCAATATTATTCTTACCATTCTTTGGTTTTGAATCATATGATTTATTAAGCGAGTTTTCTTGATAATCTTTTGATCTAAGTATAACTTTTTTTAGGTACGCTATTTTTAGGTCAATGGTTGTCAAAGTATATCGAAGTACGTAAAGAAGGACGTTAACTAAGTATTGGCAAGTACAAATTAATCAATTATAGAGTATCCTCCATTCTATTTGGGATGTAAGGGCGATAAGATTTATTTTTAAACTTGTAAGGAGCTGTGGCTAAAAAGAATAGGAATACCCCCTGTTTTTAGCCTAATTAGTAGTTACAAATTAAATGTTGATCTTGACTATTGGAACGTAGGAGTCTAGGAATTAACTAACTGACAAAATAAATCGTGTAAAAAAACCCTTTAAAATCTATTTTAATAGGGTAGGAGGATTTATTCTTATAGGTTGTCCTATTAGGTTAGATTCCTTATGTCTGACAGTCGTAGGCTCATAGGCTATTATATCAACAGAAAGTGTCTTGCAAAACCTAGTTTGTTATAAACATAACGTATTAACAGCGTTGTTAATGGCCACAGCACTCCATTTTAATGGCTGCCTTAAGAGGACTACAGAAACTCAATAAGACTCTAAGACACAATGCTACGCTTAAATCTTTTATAATTATTACCATTTTCTACTTTGTTGACACGACAATATGGTCCTATATTGAGTAACAAGTGTAAATTATGAAAGCTGTACCTATTATTCACTCATTGGTGACAATGCCACGGGTTTTCAGTTCGATTTCCGGCCTATGCATAACTACTGGGTAAAAATTATTTAAAATG
>LGAG01000486.1:352825-378655 GCA_001278395.1 Lerema accius
GCACACATACATACACAACAATCACCGATTGACTTCAACCTCATCTTACAGTAAGTGAAGTTTCATTGTAAAGTAGTTTTTACTAAGTAGTCATTAATAAAAAGCGAGTATGTAAGCAGCACCTTCATACACGTGTTGTTGCCAGCGGCGAAGCACCCAACTTAGGGTTGCCACTTCCAATCTTCACAATTAGGGACCAGCAAAATTTGGTCGTAACTGATTTTGTCTCACAATAGATTTACGTTACCTATGTCGTTTGGTGAACTTAGCTTACCAAAGAAAAATGTGTGGGTCATTCAATTTGCAAACATTTCATATTTATAATATTTTAATAAGTACTAGGATCGTTGTAACTGATACTTAACGATTAACTAGTTGGTTTTATATTTTAATTTTCTTGGGAGTTTGGATATTTTTCAGAATGTCTGTATTGTGACAACCCTGTCGATCACTGTCACTTCTCGTTCATTATCTCCTGGTATTTGCTCGTCTACAACTGCAATCGTGAAATCGAAATTTTAAAACGGTACACGGGCTTGAAAGTTAATCATTCTTATATTTTCAGACATGAGAAATCGTCTGTCGAAAGGGACGTAGCTATACGTAAGAGCGAGAAACAAAATTTTAATAGTAATACACTGCAACACCGTTTTCTACCCTAATACCGCGTAGTGTTTGGGTCAATACGTAAGAAGTATTTAGTCATTATTTATCTGTGCCTGCCTATACCTCTTCCTTAGTTAAAAGTAAACAAAGTTCTTTCATAATTTTGACTTCAGAATAAGCCAAAAAAATACCCCCTCCCTCCTTTAGCTCTTACAAAACATAATGCTTTAGACCTTACAAGAGTCACATTTCCAATTTGGGTACCTTAGTACCTAAGATAGCAAGACAGAGAAAATTTTTTTTTATAAAAAATCCATAATCATTTTCCAGATCTTCACTGACGTACGTTCTAAGTATATAACGCTTTAAAAACTATTGAAAGCCCACTACTAAGCAAAAAAAATCACTAATTCACCTTTTTCCCCGTCCACGACACTCATCCCTTATCAGACCATCCCTTATACTTGATTACCAAGTGGGCGTGCCCTATCTTACAAATAGATCGGTCTTGAATCCTATCTAAGCGTCTCTTTAGATGTCGATCGTAGATAATGTCTGGTCTACTAGCTGAGCTCAGTTGTTATGTTAAATCTATTCAGGATCTTAGGATTATTGCGTTCTTCACAACCTATTTGACTTGGAAGATATCCTTTAACGACGCTATAAACTCATAGCTTTATAGTAAAATTCCTTGTGTCGTGGGTGCCATAGATAATACAGAAAGTAAAGAACACATACAGTCCTAGAAACCGTATTAGGTATAACCAACCATCATGCGTATAAATGATCGCTGATTATAACTCGTTATTTAGATTTCTGACTCTAAATAGTTCATATATAGCTTAGCCATATAGGCTGTAGAGTTGGTTAAAGAAATGTACATACATACACTCGAAAATCATTATCCACTTTCTGGCGCAGTCGGATAAAAACATGTACTATCTAAAAAGCTATATACAACGCAATGGATCAAAAACTCGCAAAACACAATTCACGCCCAACATAAGACGTTTTGACTTAATGCAATGCGCCATTAACATCATTTTCAGTAGCAAATGTCCCTATCATTTAACCCAATAGTGCCCAATACGACGCTATCAATAACGAGGGGCCGAAGTAATAAAGGACGTAACAAATCGAGATATTTCCGCTTTCTTTACTAGAGCACCGAATTTCCTGGTACACTGTTAATACGACCAATGGTCCGTTGGAAATCAAAACACCTTCGATACAGGGGACGTATTCTATAACTACTCGAAATTACACGAAGAACGACTTAACTTTAAGTAAAAAATTATCGATACTTATTTTTTAAGTTCTGATATATTGCTGTGTTGCTTTTCTCATTTTATATGCCTTACTAAAAGGTTTTTTTGGGCGAAGTTTTCTGATTATCAAATAAAAAGTGTCATATTATAACGAGAAGTAGCTAAAACCGTCGCCTGTTAGATACATTATCGACTCAAATGTTGCAATATCAGGCGAAAATGGCAAGCCGCATTGTATATTGTCTAGTTCTATATTTTACATAAACCTTATGAGATTATTTTTTTTTAAACTGATCAAATTAAAAACGGTTAAATCATTCATCATCATTTGAAAACGGTTTCAGCATTGAAATTTTAAAATCGTCTTAGCAACAATCATTTTAAAATTCAGGACATGTATTTCTCATGCACTGCACCTACACTAACTAATCAATCAACAGAATCGACATGATAAGCCGAGATTTCAGTGATTGCAGATTATTCTCCTAGATGCACAGGTACCTACTCGGAATTATTTTTACACAAAACTTGTGTAGAATATTTCAAATATCTCTTAGCGTTTCTTTTCTTGAATACTATAAAATGTTAATAACTTCTAAGGATTGTGAAGATTTATGATTCAATAAATATTTAAGAGATACAGACGCAAAGTTATTTAGTATCTATATTACACGTGGTAAAGAAAATAAAAAACCTGTAGAAAAATATAGAATCATTCTCTATTTATCGAATACGTTCAGAATAAGGCAAGTGCAGCTCCTTTAACAGAAGGGTCGTAATTGGATGAGTCGGAATCAGTTTACCCCACTTGGACGTGTTTACCCCAAATCAGGGGTAACGAGGAGTTCCAATTTGTTGTTTTTATCTGACACAATTAAATAAACTCGGGTTTACGGACGTTCAAATTCTACGCAGGTGACTGCAATTTTCGCATATCTTTTGCGCTGAGGTAATGTTCCCTGACCGTAGTACCTACATTCTATAGCACAACAGCAACGGTACAAAAGACTAAAACTTATTCCAACAACCCCCCTTTCACCACCCCTTCAAATTGCTTTTGGGATTAGGAACGCATCAGTGACGTTTTTAATGTTACTGTAGTTATGTACCATTTACAACTTTAATCCATAGGTCCATAACTTACCTCTTAACCCTAAACGATCCGCATTGGACCAGCGACTAAATCAAGAGCCTTTTAATGTAGAAACCTATGCTTCCCGCGAGCCGATAATACTCGGACCATTCGATGGTCACGCGGTACATTTGGCTCGTACTCAATCAATGCGTAACATGCATTGCAGTGATAACTCGCATTCCTTTCAATTACTAGTATAAATGCATGTCTCAGTCAAGAGTTAGTATTACTGAAATTATACACGGAACTTTGCTTATCAGAGCGTTTATGGGTGTCTGTCTGTAACCATGGGCTATGCTTATGGATATTGGTAACTGTGAGCGTCATCCACATTTTCTAAGAGATGCTGCTTTTCATAACTTTACGAGGTATAGTATGCGAAAAACAGCATGGATATTTCAGATTATAAGCACTGTTTAATAGGGTTTTTTAAAATTGTCAACTGCGTTGCTATAACTAAAATAGAATTGTTAATCCAGTTTTATTACACAGGAGCTAAAGACATTAGGTTCCATTTATTAAACATTGGAATTAAAACATTTAACTCATTACTCTTACGTCTCTCTTAAACACAAACAAACCATTCGAAAGAGTCACATAAACTGTTATTTCAGTCACAATTTTTATATGATGGAGTAATATATTGTGAATAAATCCAATGTAGTTAAATTTCGCTCCGATTGTCGGACCGGTTCAAGACCGGATACGTTTTATTTCAGCGAACCCGGCCCAAAGGCGACGGCTGTATAGGCGTTGATTAAATTCTTGTTTACTACGAAATTTTTCACAGTTTTGCAAAGATATTTTGCCTTGAAGCATCTTTTATAAATTTGATACAAAGCAAAGGAATTTTAGTTGCACATTTCCAACCGTCTGGGCCAGAAGGGTAATGATTTTTACGGTTTATATTTATTTTAATTTCTTTGGCATGCACTACAGCGGTAACAGCTTGAATGAATTTAACCTAATTTGTTAAAAATAAGAATAATAGTAATAATAACCTTATACTATAAGGTTTTAGTGAATTCGTCTCTACTGTGGGACTCTCGTTAATAGACAGCATAAAAATATTAAGTAAATAGCTCTGGAGAAAGAGTCCTTTTCTTTATTAGAGTTAAAAAGAAAATCATGGGGTTCAATCAAAGTAAAATACTGTTGACGTAATTGCAATGAACCCGAAACTGAAAAAATTAATGGCAATAAAAAAAGCAAACTGACATACTGGCCACTTCTTAAACAATTAATAAATAACATACGCTATTGTTAAATTTCATTTGACAAAGAAAAAATTCTCGCCATACTAAATATATGAGCTCTGACAAATTCAAGGCAGCCTTTTTTCTGTCATACGTCGCGCCCAACGAGTTTTAGATGCCAAGATAAAAGCAATTAAGAGCCTTTTAAGCCCGAGTAATTGATGGTCATCGCGTAACAGTCCCAGGTTCGATGACTGGCTGGTGAAAAAATATATGGCCGAACACAGTAACCTTTATCCACGCCTTATCTTGTATGTGGTTAAAATGTGCGCTTAATGAACGATTCCAACTTGACGGATATACGACTTCGTAATTATAAATGCCAGTGTTTTTTTTATTTGTTGATTATTGTCGAGAAATAAGTTTCGTGATGTGACTTATGTAATTAAGTTCATTTTTATGTTGTAATAAATTAAAATTATATATAATTTAAATTCATTTTCACTACAATATTTGCTGTGGAACATGTTTGTAATATTGTTACAGACTCAAAACGATTTTCGTTAGGTGCAATTGTCTCATTTAAATTTTTAAAATAAAACAAAATGTCAGATTGCTCAACTAACTTTTAAATGAAACAGTTAAAAACATAAAATAAAATCTTAAAGACTGGACTAATTAGCAAGACTTAATTTATCGGGTCATAAACTTAAACGGATTCGTAAAATTAATTAACAATTTTTACAATGTTACACAAACTAAGATCGTAAAAATCATAAATGTCACCCGGTAGATATAAATGAAAAAATAATTCATATCAATGACATGCGTGTCGCTAGACGCAGTACCGAAATGACCCCTTAACTGCCATCGAGTTATCGTTCCTATTTATTTTTTTTCCACTTTAAGCACGTGTCTGTCTAGATAATAATCAATTAAGGCTTTTAAGGCTCCATTTAATTAACTATAAGGACTGTAACGAATGATGTTCTACGAACATGATAACTTCGCTGATCGACTTTTTATCCACCATAAATCTAGTTTGTATGTACGGGCAGAGTAAATTGTTTCAACTAGTAGGTACAAGCTTGTTAGTAGAAAATATAGGGTAATTTAACATTGCAATTAAATATCGTCTTTGGCTCTTAATAGAAACAATTAGGGCTTTAATAAATAAACAATAGATTCTCGATTCAAAGTTGTTGTCGACGAACATCTGTGGGGTAATTAGAAATAATTATTGTAACAATTATAGCAATAGTAAGTAGGTAAAATGCAATTTGTTTGTCAGAGATGCAAAACATTTTGAAAGAGCACTGTAAAGTTATAATATTGCTCTCAAAGAAGTTAGTAACCACCAGACGATACTTCTTTTCAAGTATTAATTAATAGAAAAATAGTGACAATCGTTAGCCATGTTGAATGCCTTTGGGCGACATAAAAAATTTCGACACTTGGGTTGGCCTCTAACCCCTCCGCCAATCCGCATTGGAGCAGCGTGGTGTAGTATACTAGGCCTTCTCAGTTATGAGGAGACCCGTGCTCAGTAGTGGGCCGTTACTGGGTTGAGGCCAATCAAGCAGAAGCAGTTTAAGGAAAAACGTATAAAAATCGATAAATAAGCAATAAATTATAAAAATCGATAAGCGTTATGACGCGAGTAATTATCGATTTAAATCAAAAGTAAACAGTAGCGGCATAATCGATATAACTAATCGAAATTACACCACGATAGATAGGGACTTAAGTCGATTTTAACTTGTCACTTGGTAACGCAAAAGCATTAATTAGCCGAAGTAATTAAGAGATAAGAAACGTGGTAACGGTTAGAGTTAATAAAAAGTTAAATAGTTGTTATGAATAAAAATTTTAGAATACTGTGAATTTAATATCTTAAGAATTTTTCAAGACAAAGTTGTATGTATATCATTCCTATTGTATATGACATGTAATGTTAACGGATTTGACATAAAAATCACGGCACTTCACTTTAAAAATTATCTTTAATATCATGTTATTCACATGATGTTGGGTTCCGTGAACGTGCTATAATCAAGTCAAGTAATTTTGGTTCATGTTAACGTGAAAAATCACTTTAACTCTTCGACTTTAAAGTTTAAAAAGCCTATGTACTTGCTGAAGCTTTCAACTAAACAAAATTTTATCATAATATGTCTAGCATTTTGGTCTTGAAACTGTAACAGACAAAAAAATACTTATGCATTTTCAATATTAATATGGATTCCGCACTGGAGCAGTGTGGCGAATAATGCTCTAACCTTGCTCTAGTTCTAAAGAAAAAAGAAAAGAAAGAAAGAAAAATAAAGAAAGTAAAATTTATTTGTGGAGTGGTGGCTATATAAAGCAAGGCTTACTCGTATTACTAAGAAATAACTTATTAAGAATTAAGATAATGGTTCTCCCCCAAAGAGACCTATGCTCAATATTGAGCTGTTAACGGTTAACGAGTTGAAGCCTAGCCACCTTCATAAACGCAATCTTTTCTTATACAGAACAATCTAGAACTCTAGATATTCCTACCGAAAGTCCCACGGAACCCAGCTCGAGTCCGTGAGCTAATCTCAGCAAATCTCGATATCATAATCCCTGGTCAACAGTGATCGATGTAACTTCAAATATCTAATATCTTCACATGTAGTCCGTTTTATCTTATCTCTCTACTCGAGTGTTGAGCTACGGCGACGAAAAACTGAACTATGACGGCTGAAAACTATAGTTATAATGTAACTGAAAAGTTATTCAAGCGATATTAAGTATATTTCATACTACACTATCATCTAGGATTTACCAGTGCGTGTTCGTTAATTGTGTCTGGACTTCCCAATTAACATTTTTATTATTTCATCAACTAATTTAAGAGAATCGGTTAAGTTAATCGAGCAAGGCAAGGTAACCATTGTGCCATAAAGACACGCGGGTTATAAAAATAAATTATTTATTATATGTATAAAATTGTTGCAATACAATTTTCTGTTTGGGACATCCTTTTAAGTAATTTAATGCCTATGTTAGAGTGTGTTATATATGAGCACTTCTGAAACGAAACTTGTTTTTATTTTATTAAGAAAGGAAATATTTTTTGAGATTCATTTGGTTCGTCTACTCGTATAATTATTATACCTAAGATTGACAGGCAATATAATTTTAATATGCAAAATTCTTTTGTTTTTTCACTATTGACCACTAGCTATTTCTTGTAGATATTTACGAAAGTAGGTACACACAAAGCTTGTTAAATCAAATGGTAGTTTCTACTACATACATCTCTTTCGCACCCTGTTATATTTATGAGTAAAAGCGAGACGTAAATATGTAACAGACATAAATAGGCTACGTCTTGTAGTCAAAATATTTTATAATCGGTGTAATAAAGCACTTGAACGTTCTCGAGACGAACGCAATGTAGTAGCTACTAGAACAATGAATCTTGTACGTCTTCCGTGAGCATACGAGTATTTACCGATAACACATGTTATTGTAGCGAAACATGACACAATCTTATCTTACAAGAGGTGCGCTACGATAATATGTATTTATAGACTATAACACTAAGTGTTCGCAATTATTTTGAATAACTGACTTTCATATTTCGTTGCTAAATTGAAATTTGGTTTAATGTGGGGCTATTTAAGTCTTACTTAAGTCAACGACGGACGGAGGTTTTACTTAAAGTAGCTATGAGCTTAGATTACGTTTCCAGAAAAAGACTTAAGTCTGCCAAAAAAAATTTGAGTCTCAATTGAGTTTAAAATCCTTTGGCGTATTTGTGAGTTTTATAATTTAAGACAATGTGTAAATTATTGCATAACAGATCGCAATGAGTCTTACTAAAATCGCAATATTAAATTAGCAGAATGGGGCTCCTGGTCAAAAAATAACAGTGCTAAGTAAAAGAAACCAATTTTCAATTCCGTGTTCGCGAATTAAAAACGTCCGGAACCTGCGAGGTTTCGTTAAAACAAGTACCTAAGTAGTGTTTATCTTAATGTTGATTGGTACCGAAATCCGGTATTATTGCCCCCTAGTACCCAATTACTTGGTGCCTAATAACGAGCTAACAAACCGTAATCAGCGGTAAGAGTGCTGTTACATAGTTGCAGATGCATTGCGATTTGTCGATTATAATTTTTTTTTAAAGCGTTTTGTTATTAAATTAATTCGCGAATACAAAGATAGATAAATCGAAATCGAAACGAAAAGAATATCTCAGTCTGGGATGCCTAGTAAAGAATCGATTTTTTGCGGTTAAATTTATTAATTAGATATTTGACTTATATATTTAAGTAATGTTACAATTAATACACTAACAAAAATATTACGAAAAAAAAATATTTTTTATGGAAAACCGTATTAAAACTTTTTCTTTTCAATCTAAAACCTACTGTATAAGTGATAGCAGATGTTTGAAAAGTTATTTATAACAGTCAATAAAAATCGTCGATATTCCATTTTTAAATCCAAGCCTTCGTTGCTGATAAATAAGTCGGTGGACATTTTGAAAGCTCCTTAAATTCGGTCGATAAATCGCGTCGAAAAACACAGCGCTATGTCGAGCCCTAATGCAAAAAATATCGCATGTTATTTGCTCGAAAAAGAAATAAAAGTAAAGTCGTGTTCAACATTCACACTTTATTTCGCAAACAGGATTTGAGCGCAAGGTGTGTAGGACAATAAAATAAAGATTAAAATATTTTCTTGTAAGGATAAGAAGCGCATGAAATGATACACATTATACGGACGTATTTTACTACGCGGAATAATTCGAAATTTATTCCAATGTGTATTGTACTGTAATTGTATTGACGACGTACATGGTTACTATGCTGGATTGGCGTATAAAGGGTTCTGTGTTCGATTCCCAGCGCGTCGAAAATTTTAATGATGAATTCAAATTTCTATTTTCAGTCTGTTGTATGTTCGTGAGATTTTGTCATCCATGATAATGGCATCCTGATAATATGATGCTTGATGCAGTAAAAAAGTTACTTATAATATTTGAGTGACTAATATAATTAGAATCAAAGTACAATAAGTAGAATTTTCGTACAATTAAATAGAGAATAAAAAATATTACATGAATATTTACAAAATTAAAAAAAATCGGTATTTATTTAAATCGGTATATATGTAATATAAAATAGTATACTGAGGACAAATATAAAGACTATATTAAAATTTATACTATGTAGCATAATGACGTCACAGTCACTTTTCGGTATTAATTATTAAACACAGATTAATAAAATAGAGAAGATCTTAACAAAATCAGGCTGCAAAAGTGAGTTTCAAACTGAAAATACAAAATACCCTATTTATTTTAGAGTAACGTTTATTCGTAAAATTATCTGGTGTACAATTATTTCGTCATAAAATACGAGAATGATTCCAATTTAAATTGAACTTCAATATTTATTGGCTTAATTCTCGTAAATATTTGCTGTTTGCGTTTTTGTTTGTTCATTAGCATTCGCTCTGCCATGTTTTACTTTTAATATAAATTGTTCAAATATTATTTATTGAGCAATTATATTGCTGGTATTAAATTAAAGGTGGCTGCCGGGTTTTATAATGCAACCAGACCATGTCAGCTTAACTACAAACTTCAAAGTAAATATTATTTGTTCATACCCAAAATAAGGTTCAAAGTGGCATAAGGAGTTATATCTGGCGTCAATATGTATTTTTCAAATGTATTTAACACTAGAAGTCGCCGGCGGTTCCGCCCGCGTAATTTTCCCGTTTCTAGAACGTTTTTTTTTGCTGCTCCTCTCCTATTTATCATAGCGTGATGTTATATGTTATGTTAGCCTATAAGTTTCCTCGATAAATGGACTATCAGAATTCTTACACTATAAGAATTTTTCAAATGGGTCCAGTAGTTCCTGAGATTAGCGCGTTCAAACAAACTCTTTAGCTTTATAATATTAGTATAGATGTGATTTTTGAAACCTTTCGATTAATTCCGCGAGTGATATGACTTTGAGCCATATTCGGTTACTTTGAGCAATTTTACGGTTACAACACGAGTAAGACTCGATTGTGATTCGATTCTTTGTTGAGTGTTAAACATTTATTCGTATAACAAATATTTATTTAATTACATTTATATATTTTCTTATTTATTTCATGTCACCACTTTATAAGATCAAGTAAAATTATGTAAAGTAATGAATATGCACAAAGCACACATAACAGGAATGAAAAGCGATTAATTGACTTTTCAATCTGGCAACATTAATATCTGGGCAGTGTTGCCCGTGGTGTAATAAATGGTGATACTAACAAGTCGGTTTCTCGGAACGGTCGGCCGATTGGTTTTTCTTTTCTTTTTTTGGCAACCCCGGTTTTGGTCACGAACGTTGTTCCAAAGATAAATAGTGGAAGTGACGTCATCGGGTAAGCATTCGCGATTCTGATTGGACGGCTTAATTGGATGGATTACTATAAAAAACTATAAATTAAGTAAACTAAGGTTGCTTGGACACGATAAAACCTGCATGAAAAAATAACTTTAAGAAAAGTTTTTCAAAAAAACCTGGTTGTCAAAGACATCAAGTTTAACAATTGGCTGCATAAGAATCATCTAAAATGTGTGTTACTTTTAAATACTTCATCCGATGCAGACATTTTAAAAGAGTTTAAAATGCGTTTCTGAAATTCTTACAAATGCCATTCTTGTAACTACCTAATCCTTATGTTTTTCTATCCAATTCGGTTGTATTTTCTGTAATTTACTATACTGTACCCATCTCTTAAAATTAACACGTGAGACACATCAATTATCTTTACTGATTCATCCAATTAATCACTCATAAGTAGTCAATGGTATCAAACACGATTTTACAATACCATCTCCAAATAAGGCTAATAAAAACGTCACTCATCAAAATACCTAATCCAACACTATTTCAGTAAACCGACCACACACATACAAACAGATTTTATTATAACCGGTATAAAGAACGACAGAATAGGTATTATCACGTAGTTTGTATGTTCACACGCAATTAGAGCCCTCCTGTCTCATTAGCACCAGAGGCAGAGCTGATAGAGGTATACCTGTCCCGTTCTCACCTGTGTAAATAGTGATGCTATCCTACTCTACCGTCGATTGAGGATTGCGATTGTCCTGATAATGACTGTCAAACGGTATCACTGAAATTGCTCGAGTTGTACTGCATTGTATGAACTGCTAGTTTTCTAATTCTATTATTGTGTCTGTATGTGTGTGTAATGGACGATGTTAGACAGTGATTGGCAGATTTGGTTTCGAAGACTTTTGAAGTCGGTTGATTGATCTTTGGGATGCGAAATTATGCTAAAATAACTAGTAGACCTTGAAGTACCTGATGCGAATTTTCAGAATTAATTTAAGTCAGTATTCAAACCACTTTATTTTAGTTTTACCTTCATAGCACAAAATAATTAGGTGGTTAATAAGCGTGAATTTTACCTACAATGAAATTAAGACCTCCAAAAGGGTGTACTTCGGTTTATTTAAAAAAAAACATAAGAAAAACAAGAATGAAAACCTTTGCGTACTTGCTGACAGGCGAAAAAGGTTTAAGCGACTTAAATAAGCCTTCATTCCACGGAAAAATATTAGAAATATTGTCTAACAATTAATATTTTCTAACAACAATATTCAGCCAAATAGCATTTCCCACGCTAATTCCAAGTTTTTAACACCTTCCTCTAATGATGACGGATAGGCCACTCGCGTCAGAAGATGACTGATTTGGCACGCAATGGATTCTTCTAAAATAATCATTTGGCATCATTTCGCACTTGACAAATTTTAATTTTCACTTTTTCAATGGCAACACGTTTTAATTAGAGCCGGTTTTAAAAGAAAAATAGTCAAATATTTAATTCTAGTTACGTAATAAAATAACTTTAATATTAAGGTATATCTTTGTTGACTGTAATTCATCCTCTTACTCCTCTTTTCCTCAAAATATAAATCATACATGACTGGACCTGATAACAATTTGATAAAAAAGTTGAACAATTTGACCAATATTTAAGTTGATCTAACTTGGTAGTCAAGCACAGCTCACTGATACAAAACTTTTATAGACCGAGCTCAGAAATTAATGGCCGGGAATCTAACAGTTAGCTTAACAAGATTTTTAATACCAGTCCCACGTGGTACGAACCAGGCGCCATAAATACAATTCTCGTCGGCGCAGACGCAGGTAGGTACGCCCGCCAAACGAGATCGCTCCTTTTTTAAAAAATGACACACGCCCAAAACAATTTCCGACTTTGTATTCTTAGAGACAGCGTCTAAATTTGAATGCACGAGCAACATGTCAATACCATAATTCACTTTGAGCTTTCTCGCTTCTGAAATAAAGCTCCTTTTACGGAGCGTGGATTCCATGTGTTGAGGATGAGAGCATTGGAATTTGGAGTTTAAGTAGGTGCGTTAAGGTTGGTTTTCGAATGGGGTTGGATGGAGTTTTTTCTGGTCATACCAGATTTTGGTGTTCTTTTGGTTATTTTTTGTGACAGCCTGGACGTGAGCGCTACAGTGGGTGTTTTGCGGGGTCACCGAGGATAATAACTGTAAATTATCGTCTTCGCTTTATTGAAATTTGCCGGACGCGGTCGTGGTAACATTTTAGTCGTCCATATCTTGAGGATAACTTATAGTTGCTAAGAATAAAATTGGAGAAAGGAGTAATCTGTTACTCTGTTGCTTAGTAGTTGATTCAGAAAAACTCAAGAATAATTATGAATATCTAACAAAACCAAGGATCCCTTACATTCTTAATACCTTAACTACGGATACAAGATTAAATAGGTAAATGTTTTTAATGAAGACGAATAGAAAAAAGTACAACATGACGCCTAACTTAACCGTTAAGCGGAAATATTCTTAGCGGTAAATATCAATCAAATCAAAATATTCAACAATCTAATAAATAAGACAGACTCATTTACGTTTAATCCGCTGTCGACTCTCAAAAAACTAGTATTAGTATTCGTGTCACAAATATTCTGAGAGATATATCATCATAGACAGGTTAAAAGGTAATTAAGAAAACAATTTGCTAAGATGCTCTTGGACTGGACCCAAAGACCCATAAATCATGGGTAAACTGTCTTAAAGTTACCCTTGCTTGCCTTAGGCCTGACTTATACGTTATATTATAGAGTTCTGTTATAATCTTGCATGTAAAATCTTACAAGCAAAACCTAACGTTTGTGCTATAAAACAGTTGTCTATGGAATAGAACGACACATGATTACTACCTTTATTTATTAGGATATACATCATTTTAAATAATAATATTAAAATGTTTCTACCACTTCTGAAGAATCTACTAGAAGCTAAGCTCTAGTATTACAATGCATACTGAATAAAAAACTTTACAGATAAATGAGAACATAAAGAGACTTACGACTAACTAGTCAAATTGAGTTAAAGTTAACATTATTTTTTAATTTCATCTTTGCAGACAATTCCGGCATAGAAACAACATAATGTATAAACGGGAAATACTTGAAATAAATCCAGGTAGAACATTAGACGTACACATAACAGATAAAACAAATTAATACAAAAACAGACCCCAATACTGTCCAAACAATTCCTCGTTCTGTTGTCACTAAAAAAAAGAAAAAAACAATTTGGCATCAAACAATATGTATTTCACGACACCGGATGGGTTTACTTCTGTTTACCTTTATCTGCTTCAAAATAAAGAATTATCTTGGTGCAAAGGTTTGCTCCAAAATAATTCACAAAAAATAAGCCGAGACGATTTTGAGATAAGGCCTAAGGACGAAATGTTGGGAGCTACAAATGGACAGAAGTGTCGTGAGAATAATCGTTTAAACTTAGGTAAAAAATTTTAGGAAGTCACGGATCAACGAAAAATGCAAGTGAAATAAATGTACAGGATATTTACAGGTTTTGATATAAGTATATTTTTTATTATAGAACAGCTGAATCTTAGGCGTTAATGACATTTTATACCTACCTCCTGCGTAGTAGGTATATATATTGCTATAAGCACACTATTAAGTCAAATCATGATGTAACAAAATCACGCTACACAATCATAACCCCAAACTCGGATTCCGTGTGACGTAAGCACCATAGCCAACAGAAATAAACAAAAGAAACACCCAGACCCAGAACGATAACTAAAATTCATCAAACAAATTTCGCCTCACTTTAAAATAAACCCAGAGCCTATTGAACAGAGATCTAGCATCGTATGTCGTCAAATATTAATACTTAATTATGGTGTTGTGGTCTATTCTACTCGTACATAAGTCTAAGTAAGGCCAAGTGCCCAAATATTATGGGCGGGAGAGATAGCCGCGACATAAGCAGGCAAGCAGATAAGCTCAGAGATTGTGGCTGAGAAAAAACGTGTCCTTCTTAATCATTAGCTTACAGTTTGTCAGAAAAAAGTAGATGTGGACGTATTTGCGAGAATTCGATTCGAGACGCGATGGGAGGTTTCTGACTATCTCCTTTTTGATCTAGAGTTAGTAGGTTAGTTAGTATATTCCTTATAATTAAAATAAAGTAAGAGAAAAAAGAGAGTTTTAAACACGTAGAAAATTTAAAATTAAGATTATGAAAAACCATAGTGATAATGATAACTACTTTTTTGGGACAAATGTTAATACATTTAAGACTAACATGATAAAGACCATAGGTACTCAGCGTATGATTTGAAATCTGTTATTATTATAATTATTTTTAAAATTAGCTAAACGAATATCCCCTACTTGCGTATTCATTAATTTAAAAAACTTTTTTTTATTATTATAAGAACTAATACAGGTAATACCGTTTCAATGTACTTACATAATAAGTAACCTTACATTCTAGAAAGATGTGATAAAACCTCACCACTACAACTTGTGACTTTCCCACTGCCGATTGTCATTCAAAATTAAACAAAAAACAGTTAAAATTTCCCAAAAACCCTCGAAATTTGAACGAAAACTTTTTGGAAACGAAAATAATATTGTAACGTGCACTAATTCCGAACAAAGCCGAAACAACCTTTACAGCAGGTATCGTGAAAGAAAGGTTCAGTGCACTTAAATCCAAAAGTTTTCACGAAAAACTCAACAAATGCTGGGAATTGCTCGTTTTTCACCGCGAGAAACTATTTCAGGCAATGAATAGAGACTTTTCCGACAGTGAAAAGAAAAAATCACAAATTTCTCACAAGTGGACGTTTTTAGTTTATTACACTGGCTCTTTTATGTCAGATGCTGTGCAGCATTTTTCTGCTGTAACCACTTACAGCCACTCGAAATTTGAAAAAAGGCTGGAGACGTAAACCACAGACACTTCTGAGGTTTTAAAATGCTCCTATCTTTACCATTCAAACCGAACAAAAAATTTATGCTCTATTTCACCTGTTTTTAAATGCCTTTGCTTCTACATTTAGATTCAATACCAGGGACACATAAACAACAGGGTTATCGCGGAAGAAAGCATACATTTTTCTCTCAAGGACAGCAATTACTTGCCACTTCAATACGATAAAAAACCTAAACAGCCTCTTCCGAATATTTAGCAGTCCATTCTTACCGCAACAATTCTATCTTTTGTTCCGACGAACCGAAGAAAAGACTTTAGATTTAAACCAGCACCTCGGAAACTGAGGCCATTATAAGTTTTCTCGATCCATTCTTCGCCATTTCGAAACAGAAGTCGTTCAAAGCTGGAATAATTAAACCGAACGCCTTTCATTACGCGAAAGAAACCCACAACATAAAAGGCGAGGTATAGTACCCAAACACTGGCACAATCGAGGGGCGAGGCAAAACAAACAGAAAAAAAAACATGTAGCTATATAAAAAAAAGTCTGACGTTCGTTAGGCTGCATGACTGGCAATCGAATAACATAACGACGCGGCTGGACCGACTGAACGCTGATGAACATTTGGATATGGCATTAACAATAATTTTGGGAACAGCTAAGCTAGAGTCAAGCAAAACAGGCGTATATAACGAGAGAACATTTTACGACACTACATTTTATTTAACTACGCCAAAATCAGGGTAATGTTTTCGGGTGTATGTATGTCTGCCCATTTTGGCAAACTCTAGCACGAATTTTAACTTAAAAGAAGTCATAGAATTCGTCTACATTGCAAAAGTGAGATGGTTGCGATCGTTTATTAAGCCCCCCAATTGTTTGCAGTGAGATCTTTTGTCATGCCTATAATCTACATGTTTACAGCAATATTAGCTCTCAAGCCTTGAAACAAGCACGAAAATCAATTCTTTATTTACAGACAGTATAAAAATAAAGTTTCTCCCAGATTGACGGAGAACAAGCGCTGCACACAACACGCATGACGTTAAGAACTACTGAAGTATGAAATCAAATTGGATTTAATTCTCGAGCAACATTATGACTAGCTCTGTCGACCATATCGGGAACGACAGATAACATCTACAGGTTGTCTGTCTGATCAACAGATACTTATTGAACAGTTATCGTCACTTAGTTTTAAGCATTTATTACTGAGATAAGTTATGCGTTTGTGGGACGGTTGAAAGGCTTGTATTGCCAGCTTAAGTAAACAAAGGTTTTACTTAAAAATAAGCAAAACAATGAAGCTTAACGGATTCAAGTATGATGTAACGCAATTTTAGATCGTAATGTAACGCGCCCTAACGTTTTTCCGTATCCTCTCTCCCCCTTCCCAAACGTTACGTAACACACAAATGATTATCTTTATCTAAAAATGTTGCCATTTCGCCGAGTTACAAGAGTCATATACCCCGTTCTTTTAGTAATAAAAAACCAATGTTACGTAACGCGTTGTGCGACCTCCCCTCCTAACTACGTAACGCATTATAACATTTTACAAGACCCTCCCTCCAATTTTCGTTACGTAATAGTTCAACAACCCCTAACCACCCCTTTTAGTTTAAAAAAATACAAATAATATTATATTGTAATAAATTCAGTGCATTTAAAAGTAAATTGAAACGTTAATCCAGTCGTTTCCTTAAAATCCAACCCACGCATTTCGACATGTCATCGGTTATTGGTGGAAATATTAATCCGTTAACAGATTACTCATTAACAGCTTAAGTTTTTGCGTTATGTGTTATTCCGCTCAATTAGCTTTTAATTGACGTTATGAATGTTGTTATATTTTTTGTTATTTATTTTTACAGGTTTTTTAACACGTTCTTTAACTAATCAATCAAAATGTTAACATGTTAAGTACTTTTTCGTTAAGTTGTTTCGGAGATGTTGTAGTAATTATACCTTGTTGTCAGCAAAACTCCTGAATTGACACTTTTAATACATTCTTAAATCCAAATTTTTTTAATACGGGTAAATATAATAATGTAAACTGAACTTTACACTAGTGAGAATACGAAAAAGTAACAAGTAAATAATTATTATTTTGAAAGTCTTACGTGCAAAATACCACATCCATTCTCACTGGCTTAACTCGATAACAATCACGTCTAGTGATCGAATTTATACATACATACATACATAGCACTAAGCGTCGATATGTAACATACCTACCATCATAAGCTGACCATTATATTTTTTGCAGCTTTTAGAATGAGATAAGCATACATTTGAGCTTGAATATATTTCCGTAATACAATTGTTAAATAATTTAGCATAACATATCCCAGTCATTTGATGTTTAAAATAACCGACAGTTCTCATACAAACTTTCGAATAATTTTACATATAAGGGGTAATATTTACCCGACTGCGCTAGAAAGGGGGCAATGTTTTGCGACTGTATGTAAGTCCAATTGTCCATTTCACGTCATTTACATCTATTGACTACCACCACAAAAAGAACATTTTAGCCGTCGTATTTTGCTTTCCTCTCAATTACTAATTGACCTATGATCGTTTTAGTGCCTTTAAAATGAAAACTTGTGCAATTTTATCTATAGTAAGGAACTAATGGATAGGTTAAGAGTTAAGATAGGGTAAGTACCCTTAATCCTACCCAATAACTAAAGAGTTATTGTGTAATTACAGCTTTAAGCTGTTTCTTAGACGCACAGAACAATTACCTATACGTTGTCTAGAAAACGAATCGTAAAGCCTTAAAAAGCAGTCTTTACACAACCCAATGTACGTGTTATTCAATGATCAGTTTTGTGTATTTACTACACTGAACGCTATTTCATGTGAGCCAAAGAATGCTTCCCAGTTAGGGTTGTCACCGCTGTCAAATACTGACCTATCATTCCTGGGACAACTGTAAAAATGTACCAGGGTAGTGAAGTAGAGTTAAAATAGTGATAATAAAAAGAGAAGGACATTAAAGTCAAAATTGATGCAAATAATTATTACTATAAAGTAGATGTTTAATTAAGCTTTCATAACTTGGCGATTGCGTCAATTCTTGAGAACGATCGGGTTAAACGTCCACGAACGCTACCTATAGGTAGATTTGTTATAAGGATGCAGTCTGTCCTGTTTTCCTTGGTTTTCCTCTTTTCTTTTTTTTATATACATACTGTAAGAGTAACGAGAATATGGACAGTGAGTTTCCTTTTAGTCCTCGATCTAGGTGTATATGTTTTTGTGTATTATCCAGGGATTCCTGTGGGAATTGAAAGAGTGTAGACTGTATGTGTGTAACGGTATCATTAAACTGTTATTGGAACTTTGGAACGTACTCGAAGTGGGACAAGCCCTGGGACGCGTGACATTCTCCCGGCGAGTGACAACCCTACCCAGCAGGTAGGAGCACCGATCAAACAGTGGCCAGTGTCAACAGGTATATTTGTTCTGCTACCGGTGTTGCCCACACGCGTTTGCTATGAGAGCAAATACACTTTCCTTCAGTTTCGGGTACTGGTGGAATTTATTTGGTTTTTTTTTCTGTCTTCCATTTGGCTGTATCGATCTGGTGAACTGTGTTTGATTTGGTTATCGCTTGGAGTTCTATTAGATGCATCATCGTTACCACCGTGTCTCTCCCACAGCTGGGCTCGGGTCTCCTCTAATTTCGATTACTACTTATAATTTCTCGATCACTGTAAGCCTTAAATATGTAATAATAATATGTTCACTTCGTACATTATTTAAAATCATAAATCATCAACACACAGCTTCTTGTAAAATATACGAGTACATATTGTAAGTTAAGAATTATTACATTAAAAATAAACTGATAATTCTTCAACCCCAAGGCACTATTATCACCCTCTATGGCATTAAACCAACTCTTTTCTTAAGGCGTTAAATAAATTCTCCGTCTAAAATAAAAATACCTCAACCAATATTCAAACGCGATACTTAGTAAGGGCGCGTCACATAAACTATATTCAGGAGAGGAAATAATTCTTAGCATCAATTCGACGTAAAGAAAAATCAACTTTATTCCTTACACGTAAGGTTGAAATTAACTTGTGATTACGAACACAGCGTAATTTACTAGTCTTTCTAGCTTAATCCTTGGGCTGTCATAATTTACGTCCAATTGGAAGAGCCATTTTTAATGTAACTCATTGCTGTCAACAATTAGGTGAGGATTGGTTGAAGAGGACCACCCAGGTTCATACAACGTATGTTGACACAGATGACGAAAATAGTCGTAAGTGATGGTTTTAGGCGATTCCGCCTGAGAAATCAGTCCTTTATCAGATATACATTATAATCAAATAGAAAAAAAAACAAGAAAAATCCAATGACACCTCATTTGATACAATTCATTACGTCATTTGGACTGTAGATCGTGCCAAGTAAATAAACATACATACATACGCTAAAAAACATTTCCCTCCTTCCATCCCAGTCGGGTAATAACAGCATTAAAAAATACAAAGAATTTACTTAACCATTTCAAATCCTCCCTAACAAGCAATAATGATGTTCCCACAACGATTTTCGTATCAACCAACCCCATGAACGGAACAGGGTAATGAGCGATTAGTGTTGCCAGTTACGGATAATACTCACTAATAGTTGGGGTCAGTTGAAGGGATGTTTTTTGTACGCGACTGTACTCGGAACGTTTATGAGTGAATTTTTATAACTGTACTCGTGTGTAGGGTTGACAAAAATCACAAACATAATTCATTACCTTTTTTTCCCACTGCACTAGAGTGGGTAATTTTTTTTCGAATGTATGTATGTACGTCAATGTACAGGGTTAAATGAGAAAGAGAAGATACAGGCTTTCAAGCCATATCAATACTATTTCTTCGTATCAAATCTTATTTCTTATTTTGATACGATATTTCAGTCGAAGAATAAATTAAATGCAATTAATTTTAAGCATCTCATTTAGATAAGAACTGTATGCAATTAATTTAATTAACAATCATTTGTTATTATTATGTAGAAAACTCGTAACTTTTTACATCATAATTCTGAGAATTTCATGAACATTAAATTCTAAACTTTGATAAGACTAACTCGAGAATTAATAAACGTAAAATTTAATATAATAATGACTATAATGAGACAACCCTAACAAGTTTAGTGTAACTAATAGTTTGAGTTGAAATGTGTTTCTGAGAATATATATTCAGCTGGCGAGTTAAGAAAATTTTATTTAATGTTTTTTTGACTCTGTAGCTCATTAGTTAATACTGTAATGTCTTCTATGGAGGGTCTCAGGTTCAATTCTCGATTGGAGTTTGTGAGTTTTTTTTTATTTTTACTTACTGCGCAATTATTTATTGCATTCTAGGACACGCGTAACACGATACGTACCTGTAACAATTAAACATTTGACTTTATTATGATATAAATATAATTAATAGAGACAACATAATGTGAAAAAAGGATATTAAAAAACGTAAACATAAAAAACATAAAATTTAAAATAAATAAGTAGTAAAGATCAATACGTATACACAGGCACAGGTTTACCAAAACGAAGCGAGGAGATACTAGCCTTATACTTAGATACTGTGGGTACATATAATGATACATGATGCTACCTACAGCCCAGAAGCGAGTTCCTGGACGAATCATAACTATCTGCTCCCGTATTTGCATACAATGTGCAAAATTAATGGCCGCTTTACATTTTCTGAGAAGATTACGTCAATAGAATTGAAATGGTTGTTGATTTTCTGTTCAAAGGAAATTCAATGAAAAAGTGTCGGACTTATTGATTTTCAACTATTTACCAACACATAAGGTTTTTAATCTAAAAATGTAACTAATCTGTTTTTTAAATAATGAGACTAGTTATTGTACAAAAGTATAAAAATAAAATAATTTTAATAATCAACGCATTATTATTCCTTTTAAAACAAGGAAGAAGATTGGATTTCAACTAATAACATTAAACTGTACTTAAAGTCCGAACAAAACACTGGCCGTACCATAAAATTCGGTTGAAACAATTAAAAATCGAACGCGCGTTCCATTATCGAATTCCCGTAGACGATTGGTCGAACAGTGATTCTCGGGGTTGTAATGGCTAATATTATATGGAATGAGCTTTTTACAACTAACCGATTGAAGTTCAGAACAGGTTCCTAGCAGGGTTGCCACCTGCTTCACATTAAATAAACTGTTTTATCTTAGAACTGTTTAGCTTTAAAAAATATCAACTTATGTATCTTATTTTGTTTCATGTGTAATTGTTCCTTCAGTTGTAATTTAATTTAGATAACAATATATTTAATCACGAAGTCATTGTTACGTAATAGCCGAGTATGTCAAAATATTTGACTTAAAATTCATCGTTCCTATTCTTCCTTGTAATTTTCTATACTTAAAAATTAATATCTAAATAAAATAACGCTTTGTTTGACAACCCTAGTTTCAATGCCGTCGTCAGTTTCATTTTATTGCGCTTAGTTCGCTTTTATATCATGTATTATTATATTACCACACGTCCTAAAGCATTTTTATTTTATTTTTGCAAGAATTAACTTTTTCTCTCGTAAATGAAAAATACTGGCTGTAAAGTGGAGTTGCGCGAAACAAAACCATCGCGTTAATATTTTCTTTTTAAAACTCGTACTCGTTTACGCGGGAAGTTATAGAAACAATAAGTCATAAAGGAATTCCTACTTCGAAGCGATCATAATGAGTTTCCGAATACCCGCAGTATAACCTAATGGACTCACGGGGTCGGGTTATAGAAAAAAAATAACTATTATTTAAAAGCTATGGAAGTCTGCCGTAAAATTAAAAAGACAAATTATTGGACGTCTTCGTGGAAGTCAGGCTTTGTTATCTCACAAGTGTTTTTCGAGAGTTCTGTTTGTCTGCCACCTCACTCTTGCGTGTTACAATGCGTATTTCCGTCTCTTTTTATCTTGTTAGTGACCAGGGCGTTCTAACAGGGCGTAACTGACGCTTCTGTTGTTACGTAATTCTGACACTTTGTGCTTTCATAACAAGGTTTCTTGTCGAATATACAATTTGGGGTACGGGTTATCGAGTTGCATCCTTAAAGGGCGTAACAGTTACCTTTGGCATGGCATGATATCGATTTATGGCGTACGGAATAAGCGTTCATTTTGCTTAATTGGCGCCAGTACGTTTTGACACGCTTCGATTTTTTTTCTCATCTTTTACCGGATCGGTGTTCGATCGAATTTGATTTGAATTATTGGATGCGTAAGGTCGTTAATCGGTTGGGGAGGTTAGAGATTTGAAGAGCATTAACATAATGACCGTCAGTGGTGTTTGACGGAGCAGGTGTGGTGTATATCGGTTTATTCTCGGTTTTTATGATAAAATCTCGTTAAGTTACAAAAACGAATCGACCCCGCGTGAGTTTATGAGATTACGCGGAGTTCGTGGATGATGAAAAAATATATAATTACGAACGAGAATTTTGGAACGCATTCTGATCGAAGTTATTTTACGGTGATAATGTTAATGATTTTAAAACTTTAAATTGTTAAAAATGTCGTAGTACACAGAATTCCTTCACGGATCATATTGTCTATACGGTGACTTACTGTCGAACGATGCATAGCATAAACTGATGGACCTAAAAACATGAAACTTTGTTCTAAGATTCCTTACGTAAAGAACAAAGAGGATCACTAGGTATTTTCAAGACAGTCTATAAATATTCGTAAATTGGGCGGGGGGGTTTGCTACGTTAATAAATCACACTAAATCATGGCTGCGACCGTAACAGAAGTAACAAACATACTTACAACAGCTGAGTCTTGTCAATTTTTGTACAACCTAAACAAAACCTCATGTGTCTTGAGACCATTTTTAGGTCTGCGGTGATAGATCCAAGTATCACGTACAAACAAACAGTCGTACGTTTACACCATCGATCATTTATATCCGTAATCTATAGTAATAATAAATCTGTATATCCGTCCGTATAAAGGCTATAACAGTCACTCAACAAGCTATGGCGTAGCGTACAAATCTCAAATATACGATGCATTTAGTTACAAATTTTGAATATTAGGGCGTGTACAGACTAGTTCCTAAAAATTAATATTTTAGGGGATTTTTTTTTATATACGACCTAAATTCATGTTTAACTGTAAGTAGAACCGATTAATGGTTAATGCACTACGTTAAAAAGAATCCTAAAAACTTGCAAGATCGTATCAAATTTCGACTTCAGGGCGAGTCTTTTAGCACTAATAGCATTAACTAGCGTTTAACAATACACTTTCTTTCAAAATAAACATTTATGTATTTGTTGCCTAGATAAGCTACAGCATGGAATCGAACCTAGGACCCTTCTAAATAGTCATATTTTACGAAATATCGTTCTTATTGCTATGTTACCATTATAAACACAGATTTATAAAACCACGCAGTCAGTGTGAACTCATCTTTAATTGTTTATGACGTAGACGAATTACTCCTATTAATCTTCGTTTCTTTCATCAAGAATGTTTTGCTTTAAATGACTATCTTATGACCGTTCGCATTAGGGCAGCATCTATAATATTAGAAGGGTTTATCTTTAGATCCCTTTTTAAGAAGAAAGTCACCAGTTGTAAATTTGGCATGGTTAAAGTTTATATGGAGAAGTGTACAAAAATTTATTTTGACAATAAAAAAATATTAGGTATAACTTGAAATCTGATTTCAAACCCGAGACTTTCTTCAACAGCCATGACCAAAACAAAATCGTTTCAAGCAGTTTTTTTCTTTTCCAGTTTATCAAACTTTAGCTACTATTAAAACTAAAATACGGGTATACATATCAGTACCTATAATGTTCTGACATAATAACTAATGTCACAGTGTACTTTATGAGGTCAAAAGCTATTTATCAATCCACCGATTATTTTATAAATGTGACTCTTTATTTTAATCTTTTGTATCGCCGAATATTTGTAGTGCTCTCCATACTTTATTATCTTAACTGGTCATTATTTAATTTGTGATATTGGGTTTGGGACTATTTTAAGTCTTCATTAAGTACCTATATTTATAAGTAATACGACAATTGTATATTTTAAATGACAACGAGGATTTGTTTATTGTTGTAATATTTTGACTCAGTTATGGGGGTCATTATGACCTCGACTGTAGGTACCTACCTACGACTCATTTTGCAATAGGTTTAGTCAATTTTAGTGCTAGTGTATAAAATAAATTATCAGTTTTTAGTTTTTCGCTGTTTTTTTTTTAAGATATGGTAAGTATCTTTCATCGTTTTTGGTTCTATGGATAAAATCGTCTTACCGTAATGGCCGTAAATTTAAATAAAATACGTGTGTAAATACATCACGGATGTAAGGAGATATGTGAATAATAATTTAGAATTAGGATTGTAAATAAAAAAATCAGATTTTCCAAAACATGTTATAATAGCCAACACACGACACCCCGCATCTTTCATTAGGGCATAAAATCAATTTAGGTAATCTCCAAAGCCGAAGTAAAGCCAAACAAACAGCCCAAAGAATAATGTTTGTGTTTAAAAATTCGCTTAAATCTAAGGCGAGAAGTAACGCTTCGGTGGTAAGTGGCCAGGTTACTGAGAGCTGTGGCGGCTACAAGTTTGTTTGACCAGAGAGGTCACGGTCGCTGGACAACGATTCATTCCCCCGGAATGATATTCGAGAAACAAACAAAAGAGAAAGATAACATTTGTTCGAGAACATGAGTCAACGAGACTGAGGGCTGCCGTCACTCATCATTTCTTGAATTATGTGTATATCATTGTGAGAAATAATTCTTTCATAGCAATGCTTTAACAATGTCGCATTTACGAGTAACTTTTGTCTTTGAAAACATTAAATGGTTTACTTTATCATTAACATAACCTTATTTTTCTTAATTAAAATAGCATAAAGCATATAATATCGTCAAAATCATGATCACATTAAGAAAAAACATTGTCATGCTACTTTTATTTGAATTTTAAAAAACTCATGTTCGACAACCCTAGAATGCGGTCGCATCCGACGTGTGGTTACGAACAGTTACGAACGATCGTGATCCTCGATTCATTTTGAATATACTCTGGGACATCAGAATCGACCCACCCTACTATTTTTATGACATTTAGACCAACATTACTTTTCTATTTCAAGTAGGTACATAAATATATCTGGGGGCACTCACGGATGTCTTAATCAAGTCACTGCACTTTTATGATAAAATAATTACAATACAGAAAAATAATGTAAGCATAAAGATCATAAATG
>LGAG01000486.1:414970-430896 GCA_001278395.1 Lerema accius
CCTTAATTTACACATTGACAATATGGCAATACTTAATTGCAAAACTTCGTACAAGAAACAAATTATTAGATCGTACGAGTACCAATTTATAATAAAATTAGTAGTACCAAAACTATTTTTTTTTTTATTCTAATCTCCACGCAGAAATATTCGCGGGAAAATGCTAATTTAATTATAAAACGCACTTCACACCACTAGCAATGTATAAATGAAGAGTCCACTCAAAAAAAAATACAGCCACTGGTCAGTTACAATCGTATTCGCTTCCAAAACTACCAAATGTGCAACACCATTCTAAATTTAAATTAAATTTAAAATCTGAATAATCACGTCCCGCCAATTTACACCACATTTGTTAGCGGCCTATTATGCCCGGTAGCCAGACCTCTTAACAACGGACCCACACTGCATTCGAGAGGTTTTTAGAACGAGGTCTGTAGGGTTGTGATTATTTCGCGTTTTAAGTACAATTAATTAAGAATTATAATGTATAAATTATTTAACTTGAATGGGAATTTAAATACATTTGCGTGTGAAGTAAATTGACAAGTTGTTGTGTTGGTTAGTTTATGTTTTTTCCAATATTTTTCCACATTTAGGAGTGTCTACGAAAACTAACAGGATATTTACTAAAGTTTCAATATCCAACAAGTATCCGTTCGTCCGCGCAGTAATTTCGAAGTTATTTGCGTGTTGAAAGGCAATTAGCGCTAACTTGGTAACTTTGAACGTCTGAATTTACTCGTACTTTCGACACTAGCTAACATTTCAATTTACCCACACTGAAATCTTAATGTGAATAGTGCTGGTAAAATGATTTCTGTTGTATTTTCTGTATAAATATTTTTTTTAATTTTGAACACGTACCTATTTTGATAACCCGGCTAAAGATATAGACATTACCAGACATAGATTAGGTATACTAAGAATATATTTTTTCTCACTGAATGTTAATTATTATAAAATAAGGTCAATACCAGTAGATGATGAAAAAAACAGTTTTAGGTAAATAAAGCAAAAATATGAGATCAATATTTTTTTTAAATATTCTCAAAATATAAACTTTTTAAAGCAGGATAATAACCTATTCAAAATGCTAATATTAAAGGACAACAATATTTATGAGATATTTATGAAATATAAAGCATAAGTCGAATTAATGTCCATATAAATGTTTCCCTTCATAAATTAGGAGTTTATTGCCTTATATGAAATGACATTTAGGTTTTATCGATTAAACATGGTAGGTATATGGCCAATACATTAATTATATAATTTAATTACCTACCCATTAATATTATACAATGTAAAAACTAAAAAACAAAACCGGACCATTAATTTATTAGTTATCGTCAAACCACCTTAATTACTGCTTCTTTTTGACTTATTAACTTAATCTGTTATGAACAATTTTTTTTTATTCTTGAAATTATTGGCACAATTTTTTCCTATAAATAAACCTTGTCCCTAATAAGATACAAGAAGTAAGAAACTAATTTTATGAAACGCCTAACAAAAAAATGAAAAAAAAAAGTAATGTTTCTTGCAGTGAAGTTAGGACTAAACACTCTAGTCCTATTAGCCGACTACTATCTACCAGTACCTACGATATAATTCCGCAATGTTTACAGCATAATATGAACAAACAAACTCGCACCCAATCTGTTTACTATGTCCAACGAGAGGCGATGAGGTCTAAATTATGTATGGTGTTCTTGCACCTGTAATTAAGGTCGATTTTATACCGCCTGGAGTTTTTTCCCAACACGTAGAGTGGTACGGAGCAAACCGGTTAGGATGCTTGTTGGGAAACCGATTATTATTATTATACCCCGGCTTATAAAGTCTGAACAAGGAGGGCTGGTGTGCCTTTCAAATGTTTCTAAACCTTAAGGAGAAATTAAACGCAATCCGGCTTGAAGGACCAAGTGCAGGGACGATTTTAATTAGATTTGACGCTTATAGTTACAATACAGCGCATTTTTGTAAGTGCAAAGTCATAGCGGAATGTGTAGGTATTGCAAGGAGGGTGTCCATTGGATAGCGAATAGGAAAATCGAGGACCAATCGGAACTCTCGTATATACGTAACTGATTAAGAAAACTTGCGAGGGGTGATTTTGTGGCTATTTTTCTTTATTATTTCTGTACCTGCCACTTCTACTATAACCTGAATGTTTGTAACAAGCTTTATAGCTACTTCAATCGTGTTTTCTACGAGGTCATCACTACAGATAGGTCACAAAAAGTATACAAAACGAATCTGTATGCGACGTTATATTAAACAGTTTGTGGCAGACGACTTTCGCCCTTATTGCGTTGGGTTAAGGCTTAAGATGTGCGAGATATCACATGGACGGAACATCTAGGCAGGGATATTTATAGGAATTTATCCTTTGGTATCGTCATGCGATATCGAGTGCTAGAGCGAGAGGTCCGATATAAAAGCGTGATTGGGTTATGCTGTGAGATGTTACGCTGTAATTCTTAAGGATACATTTGATTAGGTATAAAATTTACAACGTTTCTAGACTATTACGTATTACGAATACTCATTCAGTGATTTTTTATACATAGAAAAATATACCGTTTAACTTATTAGTCAAAGATGTCCTTAAAACCTTTTATATGTCAAATAATTTATTTAGTTGAAAATAAAAATACTTTATTTAACTTTATATATTTTAAGGGCACTACCGGTGCTATAATATTTTAATTACCACTACGTAGGTCATTCTATTGCTGTTTATTAATCAATAATGCATTGAAGGCTCTTGGGCATCAGAATTTACTATGGAAACTTTAATAAGTAAGGATGTAATAATTACATCCTGTTCTTATTGCGTTGTTTGTGCGTGAGAAAGAATAAGACAGAAAAAACAGGCTCTATTTTGGACCTAAACAGATTAATTAGATACAAAAATTCAAGTGTTCAAAAGTGTAAGACTGTAACATGATTTTATATTGTTAAATAATTAATTACCCGCTACCGCTTATCGCTCGCACCATACGCTCGGGAGCGCTGTCGACGCGGACAGACACGCCATGCTAATTATTATTATCATAACATGTGCCACTCTGTAAGCGTGTACGGTTAAACGATAATACGTATAATCGAGTTACACTTTTAGTTTTATACTCGAAATAATTTAGGAATCGTATGGACTTTTCAATGGATGCCGTATTTGTTTTTATTATCCGACTTCGTAATCCACGTGGGTGTCACGCAGTACAGCGGTGAAAGACTAAGTACAAAGATAAAAATTAATTATCTCTTGTTCGGGGCTTTAATTACTAAATACGATTAATTGTTGAGGAGACTCGGGACTTAACTTATCTGTCATTGAAATAATTTGCTTAAATTGCGATGAAATTCTGGCCGTTGGATTCGAAAAAGATAAACAAATTTAAAAAAAACATTGACACAAAAATGGAATATTTACTGCATGACTAATATATATCTTAGGCCTCTTTTATTGCGAAATTAAACCCAATGAAGGCCGATATAAAAGCCTAAATCTGTATAATTTACTGGAATTAAATTACCGACTGGCGTACGAACTAAATATTCAACAACTCAAACAAATAAGTCATTGATCTAGCATTGAATAGACCCACTAATTTTAATTTATGTTTCGTTTGTATGAAAACCCGTCAAGATTTTATGCTCCTCAAACTTCAAACATCTCTGCTTAGTCATTTTCGTAAAATACAATAGCTTTTTGTGACGATATTAGTCATCAATAAACTACAGTGACAAAACCACTTACGTGGGCCGTAGGACAGGGTGCCCTTGCAAAAAAAAAAGTTGGCTTGCCATGTGTGTGGCATTCTAATTCTTGCAACCTTATCCCAACCGCATAAGGTTCATTTTGGGAAAATTTTAATACCTAGTTTTGACAAACATGTTCGGATGTTCGAAATATGAATTTCTAACTTTTTTTACGTGACGTTCGGATGCACGTACGACACGCCCGCTCCCGTTTTATTGTTTCTAGAAACGTCTCATTAATACGGACCACATGAATTATTACGTTATGGTTAAAATAGCCGAGTTTAACCAATTATTACTTAGTAATTAATATGGTTATTTATTGTTATTTGCCAACGCCCGCGAAAAGCTGGTTGCCCAATTATTTTTTTTATTTCAGATTAGTTTCGAACTATAAATTAATTAAGTAGGAACCCAACAGGTATAAGATGGGCACTGACAGGACAGGGAATATCGAAGCGCCAAGTATCATTACGTTCCTTCCAACCGTTGATATCTGATATTATACCTATTTACAAACCCTCAGACGTCCAAATCATCAAAAAAAAAAATAGACGATCAAAGAAATAGTCTACTCAGATGATCGTTGATAACTTAGGTTTCACATGGAATTATCATGAATCTGTTACAAATACCACGGTTATAGATCATGAATGATTCAATAAGCAAATCGTCTGAATACCGGTCACAATACGAGTCAAATTCGTTAAGTATTCAAGGTCGGGTATAGTTTTAAACAACACGTAGGTGTAGTAACTTCACGCATGGTTACCAACTATTTCATCTTTATGAGATACAGTATTGGTTATTTGGCAGATAAGGAATGTTTTACGATCTCATTTTATATGGTCTAATTGAATTATTTTTCGGATCGCGAGTGTGACGTCATACATAAAATTATACATATAGACTATGTCTCTCCCACAATGGAGACAAATCCAAAGACACCTAATATGTTAAAATCCGTTAAGCCGTTTAAGCTGTAGAGCGTCCCATAGAAATTTACTTACATGTATACGCTTGGCAAACATAACCCTCCTTATTTCGCAGTTGTGTAAAAAATCTTAACTAAGGTCCATCATCTTATTACATTATTACAAACTAGGGACTAACTGCGGCTGTGCACGAATGCAATGGATATTATTAATTTTCCTTTTTTTTTTTAAAAAAAAGCGTATGTCAGTCAGTGATAAAGAAGCATAGTACTGGGAATAGAACTTTTATATTGTACTGGTAAAAGAACTTTTACAATCTGTTGAAGTCTCCCACAAACTCATAACCATCACCCCAATATTAGTATGGATTACCCTGCAACTTCATGATTAAAAATGTAATAAAACGAATGTGCACATAGCCTAATAGCTATTAGCCGCATTTACCCGTTGCCTGCAATGACTACAAATAAACGTTAAGGTACGAAGCCTTGTAATGCGTATATTCAATTTAATTGCCGCTCTCCTAATGAACAGAATTACGGTGCCGTCAGACGCAAGCATTACCTAGCTTAGCATATTGAATGAAATGAGGTGAAATTCAATTAAGCCTATGACTTTTTTGCCGACATTATTGCGTAGTGACCCGCTATCGATTCGCTTTGATAGACCTTTTGTATGTTATCTTAACAAAAGGGTTTTACGACATTGAAAGTGTTTTATTACGCCGTCATATAAGCTAAGAACATGCTCAAAATTTTGATGATAGTAACGCTAATTTTAAAGGAACCACATAATAAAATATAGTCGTTAACATGATGCTAACATCTCGAGATGTTTTCTCCAAAAGAAGTTATAGGAGAAAGCTGGATAATTATTATTATCAAGTGTAATTTGCCAAGTTGTCAACGGATTTTCCTTAGCACCGCCGTGGCGCCAACGTGAGCCGTGCAGCTATTTTCACCACTGGTAAGTGTGTTATAATATAAAAAAGGTAACTTTTGCAAACATTGAAAAGTAGGGGTGATAATACATTTATGAGATCCCTTATAACTTTTCAATGTACGAGATCTCAAGGAGATAACGAACGCTCATAATATATTTGATAGCAATTAAAATTTGTCGCGATGAGACTTGAAGAGGTTGAAATACGGGATTTAATTTGGTCTTGTTAGTTAAGGTCACGCTGCTTCCCGAGGTTTCCCCACTTAGGCGTTAGAGAGAACCCAGGGATTTTTAATGGGTTGAAGGAGTATTTTAGTCCTATATATGACTCATCCTTCGCAGGACAGGGTATGCCAAAAGCATTTCCCCTGGCGAAAAAAGGCGGATGCAATATAACATATATATAAGTAGTGTAATGAGTTACAGATACAAATACTATCTGCAAGCAAACCTCCATGGTGTTACCATTACCACGATTGCTCTCAAAACCCTATCATACACGGCAGGTTTTTCCTACACAGGTTCAATTGCTCAGTACTGCGGTATTCACCGAGTTGATCAGTATGCGACCCGTGTTGTTACACGAACACATTGACATTCACAACTCCCACCGACCGCTCTCATGACGATCCTAGCATGATTTGTCAGAGGTCTACAGGAATGACTAGTGAGGGAATTATATAGAACAATGCTTGTGAAAAATATAACTAAAGTTTGAATGCAATCTGTCCGGATTTGTTCTAGTTTAGGCGTCCGTAAATGTCCGCAGGATTTTAAAAAGTTTGGGTACTACCCGGGCAGCCTGTATACGAGGAATGCTGGTTAGAAAAGAAAGAAATTTGAATTTAACCTGAAAGGGTCTCTGAGCGAAACTCAGAAAGGATGGACGAAAAGACCGACGGAATGGTACGGTGTATAGGATTTCGGAGCTTCTCAAATACCTATCGTCAAGACACAATTGATAAATCATTCGACACTTACTGACCACTAACCTGTTCACCAAATGCCATCATTCTTCATCAGATCGTAGCGGTGTATCCTCTTAGTATCTCCTTTCTCAAATTCAAATCATTTATTTCGTCTTAGGTAATAATAGCTCACTTAACGAATGTCAAAACTTACAATATGAATAACATTATAAAAGTTAAGAAGAAATAATTTACATCAATTAAAAAAAAGTTCCTTAAGCCTCGTTAGACGATACCTATTATATCATCGGCTTTTCTCTCGTCTAACCTTACGAAGAGCCTCATGTCTTATATACTAAGTAAATGTTTTCAAATCAAATGCTAATGCTACTGCATTTTTATTTCATAACTTTCATAACTAGTCATAAGAAGATTAGCATATGAAAACCACAAGCAAGTTTTCTATTTCCATAAATGCCATGCAGCGTAGCGTAATTTGCATTTCAGTATTGTATTATGACTGCCCGTTCACTCATTCACATTTCAATATTAAACTAATTCGTAATTAATTAACCGTAAGGAATACCGGCATGTTTAGTATTGGTGCAGTCGGCTGTATTAGATGATTAAAACCTGTCCAGTACGAGTTAGATTCGGATTAGAGGTCCGTAAAAGATTAATAAAATATATTAAGGTTTTTTTTTATCGGCAAATCTTTCTGTAGAATTGTAAATTATGTTTTTGGTTTTCTTTTAAAGTATGACTTGAAACTAAGATTCTTTGTTTATTAGTCGAAAGTAATTCTAAATTGAATCTCTAAAAATATTTTTTAATACAAAATTTATAATTTTTAACCCAATAGATAATATTGTCATAGATCGACAGATGGATGCATGGTCTTTTAAAGGTCCTATCTGCATCTGTAGGGAATCCTAAAAAAGTATATTAATGAATATCCATATTACCCCAAGCGAAGGAAATACGATTACATGAATAATTCATACAAGATAACGAAAATAAAACGATTGTTCGTTTCTTTGTAAATGTTTAATTTTTTTGGCCAACCTTTAGAAAACAACCTTAAAAACAAGTATGAATTACATAGTATGATTAATTAGATTTCGTTTTTATTAAAGTTTTCTTTATAAGGCTGATGTCACGCTGTTTCGCCTTACGAAGATTTGTGCTTTAAATACGCATAAATTAATTACAATGTTAAGTATTAAAGGTGCTTAATTATCCCACATTTATACTCGCATTCATGCTAATTCGTTTATTTTAATTTAACATGACATTTATTATTGTAATTGTAATAATCTAAATGCAAATATTCAGAACAACATGGTTCCAGAGTTAATTTACTTATTTGAAAAAACGTCGTTTACCAACCAGCAGCTTGTAAATATTAACTTAAGCATTAACTTACATGGATTATAGAAGTACAAATTAATTAGTTTTTATTGATGTTACAAGAAACAGCTAGACAATACAGCTGGCAACTAACTGTAACAGACAAAGATATCTTAAAAGACAAATAGATTTCAATATCTACGAGTATGTATTGTTTCAGCTAAGTTCAATGAACTTAATTAAATGAAAAGGCTTACCTAATGCATCTACTTAGTTTTAATATCAAATAAGTAAACTTAAAACTAGGTGAATCTGGCTTCTTGCGTCTTCAAATAACCCTAGTAAGTATTCAACTTTACCTGACATTTTACTAATTTAGGCGAACGTTTTTTACAACTAAAAATCTTTCAGTATTGCTGTGTAATAATAAGAGTAGGTATTAAAACCCAAATTATTTTGAAATCGGAATTTTAATTTGTATTAACAATTTTCAACGACTTCACGTCACTTGAAGTCTTATTTTCATTAAATAGGAAGTTGAAACGTCTAATATGCTCTCAAACAAAGCTTGTAAAAAGTTAATTACTCAAGAACACTTATAACTTAACATCCACCATAACTTACGACATGCGCAACCATTTAGTCCACAAGCGCTTAGATTACTAGCACATTATAAAGAAGGATAATTTTACTACATCAAAAACAAAACCTTATACTTATTTAAGGCGATCTCAACTTTTTATCGAGCAGGTGCTCAGCCTTTCTTTACTCGGCATAATTTATTAGAGATCCGTTGGCATACTGAAAAAACCAAATGGCATCACAATTATCGACATTGTCCAAGTCCAGTTGTCATTTGTAATTTCGCAGTGGAATGGACATTTCAATAATTCCTGGAGACGGTTGGTTTAATTAATAGTTCCTCTGAATAAGCAATTGGTTCGCTCGTCTGAGTGCGGATGAGGTAACTCTGAACGAGGTGTATTTATCGCTATAGCCGCGATATAAATTAGTTTTTAGCCGACTGCAGTGGACGGGTAATGTTTTAGAGAATATGTATGTATTACGAGTACGTATCGACGTATGTATGTATGTACATTGCTTTGGTTTTGAGCTGGGCTTGACGAATTATAACATAATGAAGTGAAATTAGATTCTTCGCTATTGTCGTGGTAGACAATTTCTAAATATGGCAAGACAAGAAACTTTTCTATTTGCGATTATTTTGCGTAAGGCTTATGATACAAGACCGCTTGACTCCGCTCTATTTATTTGGACCTCTGTTTGTATTTATATTTAGGTTCACACGTATTTAAATATGTAAAATAAAACAGGTACATAAGGAAAAATAAAGTTTCCTTTAATAAACAGTTTAGGTTAACAACCATAAGTTAGAGTCATATAACAGGTGGAGTGGACTCATTCGCCATTTGAGCGTCAATAAAAAAATGTTTCTCAGGAATTACAACTATTTAATTTGCTTCGCTTCCGCCAAAAGCTAAACCGGTCCTAGAAGTCTTGTTTCGAGTTTATTGAACCGTGTGACGCCTAGTTGTGACTTTTGACATCAGTAAGCTTGCTTGTTTGAGCTTAGCTGAGTAATTAATGATTAATGTTGTCATATTTCTATTGTATTTGGACTGCGATAGGGCTGCCAATTAATTAAAAAGGTATTAAGTGACGTATATTTTTTTAAACATTTTTTTTTGTTGAGGTTCTTTGATTAAAAACGCGTTGCGCTGCGGCTAGTCTATAAATATTTATCCGACACAAATGAATAGCTAATAATAATTTATCTGCATTGTAAAATGAAGAAGTAAAGCTTCCAAAAAAGAAGTAATCCGTTTCTTATCAAAAAAGATTTAAGTAAGCCACATAATGTTAATCAAATAAATTGAAATCCTAGAAGATTGACAAACCTACAATTGTACTTATAAAGTGTACCTACAAAACATGTTACAGGTTTGAGAAAGAGAGATATTAGCAGGACAATTTGTCTACATTTCTACGCGGATATAAGTCATTTCCTATCAAAACTACAGCAAAATATTAGTCGATTAGACTATAGATACTTTTTATAAAAAAGAATTGAAGTCAAAACATTTCTTTTTTTTTAATAAATGCTATGCTTGACTATAATCCCAAATAACTATAAGTAGCGATGGCATGTTACTCATGCCAGGCGGGAAGTAGAAAATACCAAACCACTATTAATGCCATTTTAACTCATAAAATATAAAACTCCTTTTAATCACCTGATTTGTCGCCACTATAATCGACAATCCGTTATCAGCGAATATTTTCCGCTCTATATTCGCGTATCATTCGATAAAAATGTAATTAAAGAATGTTCCGTCAGGGTGTATTACTCATACGTCGAAAATGTTATCAATGGATACATTGGTACATTATTATAGTGGTAATTGCGACATTTTTTGCTAGTAGTTAATAACACAAATTGTATTTTCCGTGTGGCCGAATACATGTACGCCGACGCTTGTATAATAGTTAGGTGGACATTTTATTCATAAAAGTTGAATAGTTTTGAGCCGGAACTGGCCACAGAAACGTTACAGTAGTTTTAAATTTAAAAAAAAGCAAAATGGCGGGCTAAGTCTTGATAGTATTTTTTAGTTATTTTACATTATTTTAATACGTATGTAGATACCAATTTTATTATCTACAAAACAGTGTCTACATTTTTTAACCAACATTATTGTATTTTGTCGCAATCTAAATTTCGCATTAATTATAAATTTAATAGTAAAGTTTTATAGCCCTTTTAATTTGTACTTAAATAAATTGCGGAATAGGGATTAAGGCTTTTGGCAACTGAAGCTTAACCAAGTGCAGTATTTTCTTTAGATTACATAATTGATGCCCTTAATTCATTTATAGGTAAGTAAATGTAATTAAAATACCAATTAATAGCTCCATTAATTGAAAACCTGATTAATTTATACCTATCTATTATTGAATTTACTAAAGAATAAGATACAAACATTGTAGGTACTTCATTGAAGTCGTTAAATAATTAAATTAGCGACGTTTGATTGCAATTCCATTAATCTTTAATTCATTAAAGTAATAATCACCGATGTCATTAATCAGTAATTGATCTATGTATGTTGATAGATACCTACTTCAATTTAATGTTTAATTTGCTATTAGGTATTTTAAAAGAAACATTCGAAATGTTTTTAGCAATAATCATGAATTTATGAGTTAAGTGTCTCTTTAATTTTAATATTTCTAACAACTTGCATACTCGTACTAGGAAGGTACTGATTTAACTACTATTTACCTATCTAGGCACTAATTTAACATCTACAGTCGATCCGCGTCGTCTCGTCACTTAAAATTTCAGTGTACATTTTAACACGATATTTTTAGCGGCGAATTTGGGTACGAAAAAAATTAAGTTTGGTTAGATTAAATGAAATTAGTAACATATGGACGCCAGGTTCAACTTCGGATAACTAGGTATACTGTTAAAATAAAGTACGGTTAATATTAAAACTTAATTTGTTACTAGCTGGATATGCTAACCGAAATCTATTACTTCCGTCGGTTCCAATAATTGGAATCCAATTCCAACGGGCGAGTAAAGATACTTATAAAAATAAGCCTATGGAATGTAATTTAAGGTATCTAGGTTCTTACAAGCCTTGTAATCTACATTTACAAGTATATATCTTTATAAAAAAATAATATCTATCTACTAAGCTCATAATTGTAACGTATTGTTTATTAAACCTCTGTAAATCTTAAAACAACTGGTAAATTTTTCGGCGCCTTTGCTCTTCATAACTTTTATTGTTTTATTTATTACATCAGGTAGTACAGTTACTCTAAAGTCGTTTCTTGTTAATAATGTCCCATTGTTTTGAGAATAGTTGACTTTTTCTATGTACACTTTGTAATTAAAGAGAATATAACGTTATATTTTTAGCTTGTAATTCTTTGGTAGTTTCCCGCGCACTCACATTTCGTTAGTTACTTGGCGTTTCTTAGAATTTAATTTATGAAATAATAGTGTTTTCATGCTAAGTAGGTAAGTATATGGCTAAGAGTAATTGGTAAAAATTGTAATAAAAACTTGACATTTGTTTAAATTTTATTACCTAAAATAAAAATTGTTTGTAGATCCTCAAAAACGAAATAAATCGAACTTCATAAGGTTAATGTCTTAAGGTGCATTTCACGAACAACTTCATTTTTTAAATAGTTGGCAAGTGCATCGCGTCTCGGTGTATGCAAAGTTCAACGTTGAGTCGGCCCGATCGGTTCAGCCAGAGCCGATAACGTATTTAATTACATTATAAATTACCCGACACACTTCCCTACCACTGATAACACACCCGCCGGCGCCAAATGCACATAAAACACCAAGCAAGGAGATGCAGATACATCGAAACGCTCGCGCCTTCTAAGTAAAGAACGAGAAACGAGACAGACTTCCAATTTCAAGCAGACGCACGCGACAATTTACCACAGATTAAAAAATACGCAAACACGGCTCAGTAGCCAACGAGAGGGCCACCGACCCCTTAAACACCGATGGGCCATAATTAATCGGTCGGCACATACCTAAACACAACGGGCATGGCGCTGACCACGCGTCGACAACTCCAAAACACGTTCAAAAACGCACTCCGTTTAACACAACACGCACGTTACATTCTCGTTATCACACACTGTTGTCGCTTGTTGCACTCGCGATGCACGTAATATGGTACACTCATTATTTTGTTTATCGCCGGCAGTTTTGGTTGGGGGCGAGCGAACGTGAAACAAACCACGGCCGGCCGGGCGCCGCGAGTCTACTGCAAACAACAATGGTACGACGCGCGCGAGAACGAACCGCCACGCACACTGAGGCGAGCTCTCACACAGAGACAGGTCCGTGCACCGACGTGCGCATATAAAAAACCAACGATCGGTATGCAGACGTTCGGTTTGAGCAGGTCCTCGGCTTGACGCTGTTTTCGTCTGCGGTCCAGGGTGGCCGCGATCGAACTAAAAATTTCCTTCGGTTCGAGAATAGTTTTTTGTACTTTTTATGTATCGGAGGAGTAAAAGTTTTATCTAAAGTCATGATATTATCTGGTATCTGGATTCTTATTCACTTCAGTACATAATAATACTGTTGCTAAAATTTTGATATAAAATTAAATTACTATAGGTATAATAGATGATATATGTAACAAAGTTAGTAGGTTCTAGAAAAATTAATTTTAATTTAAGTAAGATTTACTTTCTGACTTTTTCAGGTAGGTTTAACTATTCATGGTATCGATCGAGTCAATAATTAATGTATCGAATGTTTAAGTTTTTGAGGAAATTGAAAAGAACAGGAAAATATATTACAATTTTTTTTTAATAGGTTAATCACCTGAACCAAAAATTTGAACTAGGTAGATATAATATTATCTGCAACCTTAATTAAATAGAAGTGAATCTAAGGGTTAAAAATTTTAGGAACCTACGAGTTTTCTACATCTGGATCGTATTTATTTTACTCTTTATGTAATTAAATAAAGGACGTCTAGCAAGCCATCTGATCGTTAGTAGTAAGTTATTATTCGTACAAAGAAAGCATCTTCAACGTATTGCCGGTCAAAAAATATAGGGGAGAAGTATTATGATTGATTTACTAAAAATATTGAATAAACCAGGTATGATAAAAATCATTATATTTTGGCTATGATATTTGTAATAAAAATATACTCGAATTTTACAGTATTTAATTTACATTTTTACCGTGAATGGTACATAAGAAGGTCCGTAATTATCAAATCGGCCGGTATACCTACATATATTTTTTTTATTAATAAGCTTACATTGCGTTCAAAAAACAAGTACGTATTTTCCATAAAATCAAGTAATTATTTTGTTTCTGCCAGGTATTTTTTATTTCTTTTACTAAATTAATCGTATGAATTATTATTAAAAAATATGTCAAAAACATATTACATGATATTGGGAAAACTTTATGAAGTGGCAACATTAAAAACAAAAGAACGGCAGTCAGCGAACCTTGAGTGGGCAGGCGATACGATTCGAGCCTGCGCCCGAGTCAGCGCGCCATGTTGCCAGCGACGAAAACGAGACAACGCTCTACTGTCATGTTTCTTTCTCGCTCGCCCGCTTGTTAGCGTTATTGCGTGACTATACTCTACCGTAACTATACTCGTCAGCGACTGTACCACACACCCACACGCACATATTGTTATCTTACACGAAATTTATAACGAGCAAGTCGGATTTCGTCTCAGCGGACACTCCTAAATTCTTTGCGGAAGGATTTCTTTTTTCGAATCTTAGGCTCGAGGCGATATAAAATTATATTGCACGCTAATTCGTAGTTTGTTTTACGAGATTAGAGTCATTATTTGGCAACACTGCTCTTATTGGCGCCGAGCCGCTGACGGGTTATTACTTCTGTGAATGGACCCGCTGAATGGCCTTTATTAGCCGTCTATACCTAGAAACAATTTTGTCTGTACGCGAAATTTGATAGTGGAACGTCAGCGTCAGTTCGTATCGCGATAAACGTGTCAAATTCGTATGGGTGGCATAATTGAAACTTTATACCTAACTGCCTAGACTCCACTGATCTGTATTACACTTAAGCACGTTTTTTATTTTAATTCGGCATGCTATATCAGTTGGAATCATATATTTTCATTATGTTTAATTTAATTTTTTCGATGAGATGATATCGTAGAGGTATCGTTAGTAGACGTGATAAAAGAAATTTTCTTTTACCAAAGAATCTAAAATCTAGGAAAATTCAAAATATGGGCAACATTTCAACCAAAATTCAGTCTCTTTTAGCCAAATTTTCAAAGTTTTTAATTTTAAGGTTGGGTTTCGATGTTTCTTATTAAGAAGATTTGTTTCGCGATTGGGGGCACTGATTTAAAAAAATATAATGTATCGGTAGTAATTTCTACAATGGAGACAAATTCAATGACACCTGACATAGGGAAATCCCTCAAGCCATTTAGGCAATATAACGTGATAAGGTATTGGACATACATACATAAATACATACCTACGCTCGAAAAACATTAACACAAACATTACCTTCTGGCGTAGTTCTAAATCTAAATTAACAGTGCTTAAATGTCTTCAAAAAATCATTCATTTTTATCCCTAAATATTATCCTAACACAGCATAAGCAATGTTTTTATATACAAAACAAACCTATAAAGTTGCATTTTACATGCAGGATTCGAACTTGAATCACAAATCAAAGAACCGACTTTCTTAACCACTAAGTATATCACTGCTTGTACAGAACAGGGCCCCGATTCTGCTAAATTAAATTAATTTTTCACTAAGTATTAAAACTCCAGTGAGAATTAATATTGTAAATAAATTATGTTATCATACTGACAAATTGTCTATTCTGTAAAATTTTGTAACTTATCGTTGATATACCATCGATATAAATGACCAAAACACTTCAAATAACGAGAAAATAAATTAAATTAAACCAGCCTCGAGGCGTTTTGCTAATTTGTCGCGTCTACTAATCGTAATAGTGGAGTTTTTAACAGAATTGGGCCCTGTTTTTTTCATAACAATACAATTGTAAAATGTTTGTAATGACGTATAATTCGGCGTTTCATTGCGAATGGATTTGTTTACGAGCGATTATTTACGTCCATTGTTGAGAGGTTATTGTTTCGATAGCACTTTGCTTGACCTATTTTTGTTATTAAATGACTACTGCACATGGTTTGCCTGACATTCATCTATCATTCATCATCTATCCATTTGTACTGCATGATCAGGAAATGCCCAAGGGAATGGGCGGGGAGGGGAGGAGGGATTTAGCAGCTGATGCTTAAGGGTTGCAGGAGAATAGGATTGGAGAAAAAATATAGGTAGGTTTGTATATTTTCGAAAATTACTGAATTTTAATACTAAACCTTTGTGACCATAGATTAGAAGCTTGGTAGATGTATGCTTATGTAAGTATTTCTAAGTACTTTTATTCGTAACTCA
>LGAG01000489.1:14069-25793 GCA_001278395.1 Lerema accius
GCTGATGTATCAAGGTGTAACTTAGGCTACTTTTTTTTAACTTTCGTTTCGGCGTAGGTTTCCCGAAGCGAAGCGAGGGTGGGTCCACTAGTATCTAGATAAATACGCAGTACACGCAATAATAAACGTGGAAGGCTCTAAATACGACTTACACTGCTAAAAGTATTCATGTTCATGAGTATATAACCGTTCCCAGTCAATGTGAACGGTTTCTGAGTTCTCATCATCAGCATTAATAGCATTTTCTTTGTTTCTGGACTTGCTTGCGACCAGTCCGATGAATATATTGATTCTGTTAGGTCTTCGCTCTGTAAATGTTCAAATATGAAAACCCATAGACAAATAATGGTACTTTTACATTTTTATCGATAGCCCAACCTAATAATATTAGACAACAGGTAATGGTTATTGTAAAACAAGAAACTAAAACTAGTTCTCTGCAGATTCCAAGATTGGCTGTCAGAGAATGATATTTAGTATTAAACCCGCCTATTGTAACACTATGTTGTTGGAGCAATAGAGAATAAATAAAGTAAAAAACTCGAGTGCTAAAATTTTGTTTAATAAAACTGACCACAATCAGAATTCGTTTTGGGAATCGTAATCCGGATAAGACAGTTGAGGAAAGCGGGGTAGAAAGAGCCAGGGGTAAATTGTACCGAAGCAAATATTTCCACGACAGAAAAAGACCTGGCTCTTTTAACCCCGCTCTTCCCAATGACGAACATGTAGCCTAGTTGGTAGTGACCCTGCCTGCGAAGCGAGGGGTCCCGGGTTCGATTCCCAGAGCAGATATTTATGTGACAGATAAACGTTTGTTCTCGGGTCATGGGTGTTAGTGATGTGTTGTGTTGTCCATGCCACCCGCGACACGGAATCCTACTGCGGGGGTATGAGTGTGTTAGCGTTTATTATTATCAAAACTTTACAGCCCAAACAACTTGACGGATTTTGACAGTTATTATTCGTGTATAGTAAGTATTCGACGCCATTGTGAAAGTGACAGAAAGTATACTTTTTTATTCCTAGTACTTTTCTTACTTGATCACTTAAAAATTGTCCTATGAGGCATTGGTTGAAAATTTCTACTAAAAGAGATGCACACATGAAGAAATACCGTACTGATTTGTACACACTGTCCACTACCTGAAAGAGAAAAAACATTTTTATATTCCTTCTATTGTTGTATATTGTAGTTATAAGGCATAGGCGATCAAAATATTAACTCACAATTTTTCTTTTATTGTTAAGTTAGATTGCTTAGATAGATTTTAATCGGCAACCCATTTTGAACAAAATTTATCTTTCTGCACTTTTCCTCCATGTAAACTTTAACCATGCCAAATGTCAAACTAGTACATGCATGCATTATTCTTAAAAGGTGATACAAATTTAAACTTTTCACGAATTAATTTACGCATTAAGTTAATATAAAATCACATTATTTACCTACCAACAGGTAGGCATTTTAAATAAGCTTCTATAATCAAAACTAGTATGTAATAGTTAAAGTTTTAAGTGGGAATATGTAAAAATTATTTACCGTGACAGTAAAAGCAGTCAGACAAATGAAAACAGCGCCAAGGGAATAGTTTAACAACATGGCGTCACCCAGTACACCGTCAAGTGCTGAGCATTTTCTGCAAAATTTAACGGTAATGTTTATTAGTATCGCAGAACTTTATCCAGAACTGCTAAGTAATAAATTTAAAGAGTAATAAAAGTAAATGTAAACTCCGAGACAGATTTACAAACATTCTTCGAGATTCTAGAAGTTTTGCTGCTACTAAATTTTAGAGACAATAATTTCGTATGAAATAGTAGTCATTAGGAGAAAAGCAAATAAACCTGAGTATTAAAAAATTCAAGGGGGAAGTAATAATAAAGAAAAAATATCTAATGACACCTTATTGAACAGATACATTCATTGCTCTGTGGTCAAATAGTTTGAGCTGTACGGCGTGTCAAATAAACGAACATACATACATACGCTAGAAAAACAACCCTTCTTTACACGGTTGGATAATAAAAGTTAATGTAAGCTTCACAACAGATAATTACAAACATTCTTTAAATTTCTACAAGTTTTGCTGCAACCAAAATTTACAGTAAACAATTTGCATAAATCATTGTAAGATTTAATGCAATATAGCTTTAAGTTTAAGGCACATTAGTTCAGATGTTAAATCTCACGACCGTGATGGATTATAATGGAATTCAAAATCTTATTTAATGTTAATGAAGTGTTTATACCTTGCTAAGAACTCGTGTTTTGCGATAATTATCTTCAATTTCTTCGTAGCAGCATTGTGAATTTCTTCAACATTTCTCCCCATTGTTATGTTAACCACATCCTCGGGCCTTATTAGCTTTTCTAAACAATTACCGAGAATCCTCAACTCCATACAAATGAACGCTATATAAGATGCTTGAATCATATTTGAGAAGCCGTACACGCAAATCACTACAGCCGTCATAAAGCTTTCCCAAATATACGCTAACGGATACCACTTGATTTTATCAAAAGGATACCAACCGTCAAAAGGGTATAAGTAAACCAAATCATTCCCAAGAACCCTGTTATTGTAAATCATTACGACGTATGGAAATAAGTCAACAACGATTGTCAGCGGGATTGAATAGTACAAGAGAAATCTGTTGACGAACATAGTAATTTTTCTGTACTTCTTGACACATTTGCGATGCGTTATAGAATCCTGTGATACAATATCCCACATATCGTCTTGAAAGTGACGGAATATATCGTTATATAGTTCTCTGTTTGTGTGTGTTTTAGTATATTTTATGAGGGTCATAACACAGACACCGAAATTGGGAAAAATGTTGATCAACTCCAACCAATCGCTAGTTCCCGTTTGGATTAATGTTAATAACAATTGCGTAGTAACACAAGCGATTATCATATACGTTGTTAAATATCCAATCATTTGTTTTCTGCTTTTGTCAATAAAAGGGTAGAGGAATATTTTTGAACCCATGGAACTCAAAAATTGTAATTCTAATAATATTTCTCGTTCAATAGGAACTTCTTCGTCAACCATCTTGACTGTACACTTTTGCAACTAAACAAATATTTAAATGCTTGGATTTATTACAAGTTGTAGGAACTTTGATTATGTATAGGCCAGGAGTGTATTAAAAGAATACGTTGTTTTTCCTTTATCATTCACGATCAAATTAATATGAGCTTGTATTTTGTTCCTACGTATATTATTTACAATTACATACGGTTACTTAAATTAATAATGGACATCTATTTGAAAAAAAAACTATAAGTAACAGCTTATAGTACCGTATATTATTTTGACAGTTTAGATTAAAATAATAAATCGGTTTCTTGTCTATAAGGTACCTGAAATATGATGCAATACTTCTTAAAATATTAAGAACACAGGTATAAGAACGTAAAGTACCTACCTATCTGTCTTACTTTTTCATCAGCGTAGGAAATAAATAAAATACAACATCCAACTCCTGTCCTTAAGTAATTCTTTTTATTAGATCAAATGCACAAATAATAATATAATGAGGGGTTAATTTAAAATGCAAAGCTAGTAAAATCATTATAATGTCAATATGAAATTGCATTGTCTATAAAATGATAAGGTCTTTCCTTTAATTTAAGTATAACGCAAATTTCTACTTACCCATCATAAATGATTTATGTGTAATTTATAAATCGCATTGGAAAATAAATTGATGTCTTTCTAAGCTATGAAATATAGGAAATCATTTTAAAAATGAACCTATCTATGAATAAAAATGAAAATAAATTGGCAACGTTTCGAAAACATAAAATTTCACTCATCGATAAACATTAATAAAATCGTATACATCAAATATAATTCACATATAGAATCTCACAAGCTTTCAAACATTAAATTTAGAGAAAAGGAATTCATTTCAAATGATATTAGCCCTAATTTAATACGAGATATAGGTCAAGATGCTATCAAATTTGCTACGCTATAATTTCATCGTATTGTTCGAATCAGAAGGGTACTTCACAATACCTTTTGGAGTCCTTTGATGCATACGTAATATGGGTATTAATTCCGTGCAAGTATGACAACCACTTGATGCTAATGTACGCCGGGGATGGCTTATGGCTTAGAAACCTTTACTTAGGAAAGTTCTATAATCTCTTAGTCTTTGTTTTGGGGAGTAGTAATTTCTGATGTTAGTAATTTAATTACCTGGTTTAACACTAATATTAATATTGGGATGTTGGATAAAGTTAGTCAGAATAATTGAGTAGGGTGAGATTAATATAAAGATTTAGAGTAATAATATTACTGTTATTTTTGTTAAGAGCTAATAGACTAGCGATCATCTTACTGAACTATATAGAGAACAGTTCTTTTTTCGCAATTTTTATCTGTCTGTATGTACGGGTATTACGCAAAAACCACTAAACTGATTTAGATAGAACTTAGCATGTTTATAGATAACATGATAGGGATGGGTTTGTGATAAATTGTATCCCGGAAAATTGTTTTGTTCCCACGGGATAACAATCTAAAGTTAGTATGGAATTTCGGAGTTTATTACATCAATTTTAATGAAATTGGGCATGTTAGTAGCTTATAATGAAAATCCTAAACTAGAGTCCATTTTATCAGTAAAACGTATATTTTTTCAGTAGATATACCAAGTAGAAGGTTTACCGAAGCGAAGTGAAGGCGTTCCACTAGAATACCATAAGCGAAAAAGATATTTTTCCTTGACAACCACGCATACACCATATGCTCGCAAAATATTACCGTATTAAGTCCAAATACGACGCAAATGTTCATTCAAATTGCGAATACGGAAAGACATTCATCTTTAAATTGTGTTCATTTGCGGAATCCGTTCTCAATCTTTATAAATGTGAAGTCGTGGCAGCCCTATCGCTTGGGGAGACAGGTTAGTTTAAACTGCATCGTATCATGTTCGTAGGGTTGTCAAAACCAAATTTAAAACTTTAGATATAAATGTATATTTTTTTTTATAACGAAATATAATTTACTCATTTCATTTCAAATTTATTTTAGGTTTTATTAATAGTTGTCACTGTGCTCAAAACAGTATCCAACAAATGGCCAAATTGTACTACTAACATGATAATAGATGTCGCTAGTATGATCCTCTGTGCTGCCATCTAGTAGCTAAGTAGAAACACTATAATATTTCCTATCTTATTTACTCCTACGTTATTTATATGTCTGTCACTTTTTACTGTCGCTTTTTCTTTCCATCGACTTTCAAATCACTTTTTAATATTTACGAGATATTTATGCACAGCCCTAGAATAGATGAGAGATGATATAGCCTGTGTATCCAATGAAGTGTTATTCAAATCGATCGGTCATATGCTTGTGTATCTGCTACGATGAATATTGCCAGCTGCAAATAAAGAAGATACCTATTTGAAATTATATTTTTAGTTGTGCTATTATATTATGTAGCACTAGTGGGTTCGCACTCGCTTCGCTTCGGGAAACCTATGCCGAAACGAAAATAAAAAAGTAGCCTAAGTTACTACTTATTACATCAGCTACCTGCCAATGAAAATAACTTCAAAATTGGTCAAGCCGTTTCAGAGATTAGCCGGATTAAATAGACAGAAAGATAGAAAGACAGACAAATAATATTTAAAAAAAAAAATTGGTATGTGTATCGTGTATGTGCAACATACGTATGCATTAAGTAAAAAGTGGTCATTTTTATATTACAAACAGACACTTAATCGGGATTTGCAAAAATTTTTAGCGACAAAAGCGGGACCCTTGTAATTATAGAAAGCAGGACATAATAAAAAAAGGATAAAATCATAAGTTTCGGAAAAAAGTTACAATCCCAAAAAAACGGGACACCAAATTTTTCATTATAAAATCGGGACGTCCCACCAAAAACGGGACGTGTGGCAACGCTGATTCCACATCTCATTTCCACACAATAGAAACGCCGTATTCACAAGAACTCACACGTCAAATTTCACGTCTTGAATGGCTCACCCTTTGGAATCTTTATAAATAGTTGCGTGAAAATGGTGCTTAATTTGATGGAAATCTGTGTCTGAATAGGTGAAGAATGCCGGGATGTCAACGGATTGTTGGAGGTGAATAGCACTGTAATTTAATTGAGCGATCTTGATTGAGTTTTAGAATTTATTATCTTTCATTCTTGTTTTGGAGTTTTGGAGTAATATTTGAAAATTATTATGAGGTTCGTTAGGTAGGCTAGGTACTTTTTACCTTACTGCGCTAGAAAGAGGGTAATGTTTTTCAAACGTATGTATATACGTATGTATGTATGTCCATTTCTATAACGCGCACTAAAGCCTTAATGGATTGACGAATTTTAACTTAAGGTGACATAGGTTATAGTGACATAGTTTGTATTGTTTTTTTAATCCCCAAATAATGAACAGTGCGACGGACGTACATACACACCACACGTAAAGGTTATTAACGCTCTTTGAGTACGTCACTCTCAAAATGATTCTTAGTGTACTTACCAGTAGAAAATTTAATTAAATTGTCTGTCGTTTATTACATGAATTCCGTTCGTTGACAGGACTTATGAGAAAATATAAATAATATTTTGTAGCTACGCTAGTAATATACAGGGTGTTTGAAAACATGGGCAACCTTCTATAGAATTATTTTGGTGCTCAAATACATAGAATATTTTTTTGTATGGCATCAAAATCTGGTAGATATTCTTTTACTGATTTCTGAACGCATCGTTTCCCCACCTACATTCCTATTCAATATCCTATACTTAGAGCTAGAAAAATAAAAAAACGTCTTTTCAGTTCTGCTGTCAACCGTCGAGTAATTAGGTCAAGCTATGTTTTTTTTTCGAATAACTCCTTAAGTTCAACAAGCTAAGTCTAAATCCAAAAACATAGTGTCATTATCGTGCAGTGTGAGTGATGTAAACATTTTAACAAATCATCATTATGATGAATATCGAAGAATCGAAGCGCGCGCACATAACATCTTTACGCGGGATCGGTGAACCAGATATTCCTTTTACCCAAATTCTTTGTTTATCTAACAATATAAAAATCTAAAACAAAAGTAATTTCCCTATAAAAATGTGCAATCCTATGTTCGTTCGGTAAGAATGTCTCATAGTTAATGAAGTAATGATAATTCAGTGATATTTAATCAATTCATAAAACTATGGAACTTTTCATCAATATTTTGTTTCCGACTACAGTAAACCGACTTCAGAGACATTTTTTTTATAAAGTTCCATGTTGATTAAAAACATTTTAGCACCTTTATCAATCTCCAGAACTGTAAAACACCCTGTATATGAGAATGTTTGTACCGTAGCAAGCAGAAAGCCCCAACGATAAGTACTTTCTTAAATAAACTAACTGCAAGTAATGAGTACTCGTTGTACCAAGTACAAAGAAGTGCCTACTACAAAGAAATCCACAATATACGGAGACTAACAGTAGTTACACTCCATAAGGGACCGTTCAAGTATTTTGTAACGCAGTTTGGGGGAGGAGAATCGAACAACGCGTTACATAACATTGTTTTTTATTACTAAAAAAACTAGGGAATATAATTTTTCTAACTCGACAAAGTAGTAACATTTTTGTTAAAATAGTAATTTGTGTGTTACGTAACGTTTAGGGAGGGGAAGGGGGGTAAAGAGGAACGTTACGGTGCGTTACATGGGGGGAGGAGAGGTAAAAAAAAATGTGTTACGTAACATGTGAGCGATCTCGAACAACACACACATAAATACTGTTTTATCGACACGGATTTCGGTTTGACTTCGATATTGCTTGAACAAAATCGTAAAGATATGTGTGTAGGTATTATAAATGAAGTATATACATGAGTTTAACTACTGTTAGTCTCTTTAATGTGGTATTATAAAGAAACCAATGCAAATATATGAGAAGTAAGCCTCACAAATTGGTATTTGTATGCTTTGTTAAAGGTAGAATAATCTATATTAATACATGAAGGTTTTAACTTTCAGCATATTTTTTAGGACGTAGAAGGTTGAGATTTGACATGGTTAAAGTGTGAACTTTGGTGAAGAAGTGAAAAAGCGGAATTTTGTTTTAAGTACGTGATAATTTTTTTTTTTATTTAATGCAAGCACAATAATTATTACCTTCTCTTATCTCTCTTCTTCACTTATGAAGACTCGCATATTTTAAGTTCCTGTATTAAAGATACTATGGACAAACGGACGAACATACACCATACACAGACCGAGAATAGATATTCAATCTCAATCAAATTTTTGCTTCGCTGAGATCTGAACCCAAGACATTTGAACAATGGACCAGCAAACAAACCATTGTCCTATAGGATTTGTCGATTTATTCTGTAAAATCAGTTGATTATTTTTTTATCGAATGTCTAAAAATCATATTTATTTTACAAACTGAGCCATAAAAATAATTGTCGAAAGATTAAAAACAAGCTTAGTGCCTCACAATAAAAAATAGCAACTATTAATCAAAATGACATTTTGTTAGACGAAAAATTTACTAATTCTTTCATAAAATAGCAGTGTACGACACGAAACGTTTTCATTACTTATTTTAATAGCCAATAACTTTTCCTTATTTATTGCAACTATTTCGCGTGGGGAATGAACCGTGACCCCTCATGAATAATGGGAACAGACCTTTAAATTTTAATAAAGGTTATATGTTTCGACATGTCAAATTGCTTGATTGTGTGAGATTGGGTATTGTACCTGTAAATCTCAGCTTTAGTTTAGCAAACGCACACCTAGATAAAGAGTAGCACAACTCCAAATAACAAAATCGAGTTATTGCCATTATCAGAATCTGCGTCTAAAACTATATGTACTCCAAAAACACCCAAGAAAATGAAATTTTGAGTTGTGCTACTCTTTATCTAGGTGTGCGTATAATCTTTTACCAATTACATTACAATATGAAAACCATTTTACAGTATGTTAAAATAAATAATGAAAAAAAAAAAAATAATAAAGACAGTTAGTATACTAGTTTTATCTTTACTTACATAAAAAGATAACGTAACAGGAGATAAAATTGATTTCGAAGCTATTTCAATTCCGACTAAGGTATCCAACATTCAAAACATTCAGTCGGGCTACGCAAGGAATTATTGGAATACGTTTTAAATTAAACCTCAAATATTTCGCGATCCGCGGTCGAAGGTAAAATATCCTGGTTGTTGGAAATAGGGTTATTATATTTTGTAGAATTGTTTTCATTGCTACGTTATTTCGGTGTGGATATTTCGGTGTACATCAGCTATCTACCAGTGAATGAGCTGCCAAAATCGGTTTAGCCGTTCCAGAGATTAGCCTGTACAATAGATAGACGAAATAGATAGACAAAAATTGTAAACAATGTTATTTTAGTATACATACAAATGTATTGAGTCAAATGAGCTTATTTTATTATTAGAAACAGACACTCAAACTTTATTTATTTGTGTTTTATAAAGTTAGGGGGGGGTCTTTGTTTGTCTGTGTGTTTGAAAGAGCATCACGTAAAAACGGCTGATTTGACAGAATATTGCATGAAATATATAAATAATCATTTTGTCGGGGCGTTACTTAGACTTCATTTTATTTAAATCAGTCCATCCTATCAAAAGTTATTAAAATGTAAAGTTTGTATAGGACTTCTCTAACTGACGTGACTGACAGACGTGGTCAGCCATATTGAAAAAACATACGTAAGTAGTCATTTTTTTAACCTCAAAGATACACCGAAGCGAAGCGAGGGCGGGTCCAATAGTAAATAAATATACTACTAACATTATGATTAATAATAGCAGATTTAAATACCTTATTATTGACTAACCGACGTCTTGATTCATTATAAACTCTCCCCTCTGTCCCCTATATCTGTAGCAACGTTACACCCCAATCAATGTGTGTCCGAACAATGAACGTGTGGTCGTCCTTCAAAACTCGGGACTAAATTCAATAAATTCGGACATTCGGGACACAGAATAGAAAAAGTATAGAAGTTAAACTCATATTTTTATTTCATTTTTACCTGCATACGATAGAAGAGTAATTTTTTTTAGCGTATGTATGTTTGTATGTATGTTTCTTTGCCAGGATTTACAGTACGACTTGATACATTTAAATGTTTAAAGTGTCATTAGATCTATAATGATTGTGAGATGGATATAATGATTGATGAGTAACACAGGCTATCTAATTACTTTTATGACTACAATATCCTTAACTCCAAAAAAAAATTTTCCGGTGTTAGCTTTTATCTTCCTAATAATAATAAAGTTATAGGTATTCTTTTTTGTTGAGAGAATAAAAACATTTCGTCACTTGGTTTGCCAACTAAGCTTTCCTACACTGGAGCAGCGTGGTAGAGTATGCTCTAGGCCTCCTCAGTTGTGTCACTCATCCTCAGTACGGAGTCATTAATGGGTTGGGGCAAGAGAAAAACAAAACCATGATAAGTCGAATTTGTGGCTCAAAATACTCAAAATGAAATACAATTCATCGACAGTGGCGTTGTTTTTTCTAATTCACTCTCATATCACCCCAAAAGAAGTAGGTATAACTTCAAAAAAACAAAAAAGTAAAGTTTATAAGTAAGTGTGTAGCTTTAGGAAGCTTCATATTAAATTAAACTTCTGTGCTTTTCATTGTAAGCTTTGACTATCTAACGGAAACTTGAATTGTCATACTGCATTGAACGGCATCCTATTGTCCACAAAATTGCCCTTCCTAATAAGGGTTTCAAAGGTAATACATACATACATACGTCTTTGTACTCTTTTGATGTCCCCATATTATTATACAAAGTTTATTTCTCTACAAGCTAGTCGGTTGATTGGCTTGCAAGTTTCATCCACAATAAACTATTGTAAAGGGCTTCGTATAATGGAGCGGTTTGTTTTGATATTGCGATATATTTTACTATGAAATATCTATCATTATCTATTATGGTTTTCTGTATGGTCTGTATGCGCAACTTTTAATTGATAATAGATCGATTTCGGCATTTTAGCGTTTCTGTGTCTAAGTTTTTGTTATCTAATATAATGCGGTAATCAGATAATTAGCTGTGATAACGGATTATAAATGATTGTAGATTAAATACACAAATTTAAATGTGTCATAGAGTAAAAAAAATATAAAAAATGTATTATCTATCTTGTTATAAAGATATGCTGACGTAACAGTTTTTTTCGATGTTATTACTTATTCTACGTTCTTTCAATTAATAAAATAATTGCAAAGACGACAGAACTAGTTTTCATAAACCTACTTTCGTATACACAAATTCAATAGTGACTTATTCATTCCTAAACCGAAATAAATATAAACCACTAGCTGACCCGGCAATCCTCGTACCGGCTCTAAGTCAACAAAAAGCTATTTTTTTTGTGTTTTGTCACCTTTTCAAGCAACCTTCCCTGGACTTCTACAAATACTTAAAAACTAAAATTAGCTAAATCGGACCAGTGATTCTCGAGTTTTAGTGAGACTAACGAATAGCGATTGATTTTTATATAAGTTGATAAGAGAAGAAGAATTTGCATTACTAAGGCTTTAGTGTCGCGTGGACGAATCGCCTAACTTTATAAGGTATACACCAAGAGTAGCATTATGTAAATTGGAAACCATTGGAATATTTATTGGGCATATCGAATTTGTAATTAGATAACGTCGTTGGTGAATCCTAAGGGAAATTGCTAG
>LGAG01000489.1:34352-47585 GCA_001278395.1 Lerema accius
GCCCGCCACTAAGCATCATGTTTATGACTTCTATAGGGAAATAGCATCCGACGATGTACCGTCTAAATGGAAAAACTTTTATTCGCATACATGGACGATATTAGGTGCATTTTCTGGCATTTTCATATTTTTACTCGTGGATCCGATGAGTTTTTTATCTTTATGCCCTCGTAAAGTTACCGCTCGTTATAGTTTACGCGACAATGTTGCGCGATGTGTTTATGCCCCTAATATTAAATTTTCAATGTGAGGGCCATTTTCTGATTATTTATTGGGGCGACATGATATTTTGGTCTACGATGTTTTCCTTTTTGTTTTAAGGGTCATAAAAGACCCGGAATATTTTCTTCGGGTTGCGTTGGGGTTAAAGGAAACTAGTCTTCATAAGGTTTCAAGTATCTATTACGTTTAACGTGGCGGGGCTTTGATTTGCTTACTTTGAGATAATATTTTGGAAGATTTTAGCATATTGTTACTATAGGGACAAGGTCACTACCACACTGGAGAATTTGAAAACCCATCAAAGCCGTATGGGCTGTAAAGCATGCCAAAGAAATGAGCATACATACATAAATACATTCGCTCACAAAACATTACCCTGACTTGAACTCAGAACAACCAAATAATTATTAAAGTTCTGCTTTTCCAAAAATAGAATATTATAAAATAAAAAAAACCGACTTCTTAAGTTACTAAAAACTATGAAGTACTAATCAGGGACCTACAATTTCTTTGAGGTATTTTATAAACGGCATAACTAGCATACAATCTAATTAACAACCTTTTTGAAGTCCGTTCACAAAAATGTTAGCCTACACACTGTCGAATCCAATGGAGATTAAGTTTCGGGGGACGTAATCACCATCGTATTGTCATTCCAAATCCCCCTGGGGATTACCTCTATTGACAAGACCGCCGACAGCACTTCAACACAAACACAATTTTAATCAATACATCAAACAAAACTAACAAACACCAATAATAATTAAAACCGAATCATTATATGGAATATTTGCAGAGGACCAAAGGGGTCGCTTGTATCTATTCACCCCCGGCTATTTCTCTATTGCATAACTGAGACATACTCGTAGCTAAAGCCTGTGCAGTAATCCTACAAGATGGTGATTGCGTCCCATTTTAGTTTACAAAAGGTAATCCGTAAAGGAACTATTGGGTCGGTTTTGACCCGCGTTTGATACGATGGTTGTTAGTGTTTATGATGTAAATTTGGCAGTAATATCATAAACCTCTTTGATTGGATATGCTCAAAGTTTCAAAGGGATAAGAACTTTGGGTTTTGATGAACTAAATGGAAAGTTATAGATGTGTGGGATGAGTCTTGTAATTGACCATGTTTTTGAAAGTTATAAGCTCGGTGTAGTCATAGAAATTATCCAATAGGGTAGTTTTTTTTTGTCGAACGAACAATTATGAAAACACGCGTAGGGCTCACGTAAGGTTTATTTTATCAATATTATAATTAAGTTGCTATTAACATTTGAGTGAAAAAGGCGCATGCAATGAAGCTGAAAACTTTTTTGTTTTTGAAAACGCAAGCGCTGAAAACTTTTTTGTTTTTTACTACTTTTGAACTACTTCACTGGGAATCGAACCCAACTCTCTGGGAACTCAGCATGGTAACAATTGCGCCGTGAATTAAACGAAATTGATTACAAAAACATCCCAAAAGTTTTAAAATATCTCCATTCATTACATTTCCCGACCCTCATCAAAATGTTATATTATTAAACTGTTTTGTCGGTGTGTCTGTACGGCATGTTCTCGTAATAATACGGAAGCCTCTTGAGGTATAAAAGAGCAGTTCATTTCAACTGAACCAAAGGGTTATTCACAAAAGACTTTTAAAACATTGAGCCGTTACTTTGTGCTGTTACCTCAAAATATACATACGAGTACATGAGGCAAAGGAAATGAATAAAATTTTATATATATCTTTGGGTACAGACCCCTTTTATAACACGCACGTGTGAGTATTAGATAAGGCATAGTTAAATTTAACATGGAGAAGAAGTTTAGAAATCTAAATTATATTTACAGTATGTGTTACGAATACATTTAATTTAGTTCATTAAGTAAAACTCACATTAGCTTACTACTTTTGATTAGATTAAACATAAGATAGTTCATTGTATGACTTGTGAAAAATACGCACTAAAATATTAGTCCCGTAACAGACCGAAATGTAATAGGTACATTTTATGACTATAATTTTTTTTTTGGTTACATTCAAGAGGCAATTTTTAAGTAAATTTTGTAAGACCTGTTCGAGAGCTATCAATATCTATAAAATGTAAGGATTGTTTACAAAAATTATAGTTTACATTACGTAAAATATGCGAAGTTACTACAAACCTTAAGTAGCGAAGTAGACGAGCGAAGTCTTAGCATCGATAAACAGGAAATGTCCCATTTTGTGTGAAAAGGAAGAAGGAACTCTGCGGGAGGTTTAATATCCCTCAGGAGTAAACTGCAATTTCAGGAGTACTGATGGAAAACAAAAAGTTATGAACGAGGAATATGACAAAACATTTTATATCGAGGTCCTGTAATATTCACTTCAAAAACATTTTTCGCCTATAATGCGAAATATGCCTTATATTGGATTGTATTAAATAACGCATTATTAATTAACATATTTTGTTTGTTGTTTTTCATGATTTTGATTGTATTTTATACTTTTTATCGCATGGTTTTTCAATGGTTGAGTAATAAACTAACCAACAAGTTTTTAAAATTATATTACGTATTTCTTAAAATAATTTAACAAAAAGAGAAACATTTATTGTACAAAATTGCATTATGTTTGAGACAATTTGGATTGATTTATTATGTTTATAGAAATACTTTTTATTTTTAGGGTTCCGTATCTAAAAGTTAAAAACGGACCCCTATTGCTAAGCCTTCGTTGTCTGTCTCTCAGCAGGCTGTATCTCATAAACGGTGATAGCTAGATAGCTGAAATTTTCACCAATTATGTATTTCCGTTGCCGTTTTAACAATAAATACAAAAACCAAAAAAAAATATTAAGAGGATTCTCTATAAAATAAACATGTTATTTTCGATTTTGTTTTTTGCTCAGTATAACATATAAGACACGTTTTTTTCTTTTATGATGGTACGGAACCATTCATCCGCGAGTCCGACTAGAACTTGGCCGGTTTTTAATTTTTAAAATATAATGTTTCAAATTTACAGAGTATCTCTTGAGAGAATTCAGCTACACGAATGTTCCATTAAGTTTAATATTTAATTCACGTTTTAAAATTCAAACTACGATAGTAAAGAACTGAAAATGCTATTTCTACGAATATAAAAATGAAAGTAGTTATAAAATGAGTTTTTTGAAATTTAGTCCCTAAGGTGCTTATGTTTAAGAGTGAATCATTTTCATGAATTTTAAATGCGGATTTTTAATAAGTAGAATCGTATTTTTTTTAGTTTTAATTTTATTAATCAAGTATATAATTTTTTATGTTTTTAGATTAGTTTATTCTTTAGTCTGTAATTTGTTTTACGGTACCTACTATATTATCGCTAATAATATGCTCTCAAATCACTTTATATGGAAGTATAAACTGAGATATAAACTTACAGTCATTTAAAAAAAATAATTAGACATTCTATAATATTTGTTAGAAACTTTCACGAAACAAGATATTTTTGTGTTTGTGTTTTAAATAGAAAATAAACGGAACATTTGCTACAATAAGTTTCTTCTTTCATTTCTTTGAAGCGACCGGATGAAAGAAATAATTCTTTTTTGGATTTCACTCTTTGTTGAAGTTAATAAAACTATAACATAATGAAACCCTGAATAATAGAGCGTACAATAATTGGAAATGTTCCGTTCAGAAACACTTCGCAACCTTTTGTACGTCTAGAAAAATGATTGCAATTTAAAATAAAATATTGTATTCACTCTTTAAAACTGTGAGTAAATGGTTCTTGTAGAATAAAATTATTTGAGTATCTATCTGTCTTTCTTTTAAACGTAACTCTAGCTAAGCTAGCTAAGGACTTAGATACAAACATCCGAATATCCAAACATCTTTACAAACTTTCACATTCATAATATTAGTAGGATACATCAATACCTAGAAGTATTATTTCACCTTCTTGGAGACAAATTCAATGACAACTCCCATATAGAAATCTGTCAAGCCATTCGAATTGTACAGCTAAAAAATTTTACATACATGCACTCAAAACATTACCTTACCGCCGAAATCGAGTGAAATAAACGAGCGAATAATACTTCGAAGCATCGGCAATGAAATGAAATTCAAATGCTCTAAATTAATCAGTCAGTCGTCTATCAAGTATGGTCCCTTCTTCATTAGCAATGAGTTTGATGGACACCCTCATCTCATCCCATCTCATCTCGGTATCGGGTCCAAATCCCCAGTGTCCAAGATCGGACCCCACCTTGATGCTCATTTTACTATTCATTGTCTGTTCGACACATGGCTCGTTTGAATTTTTAAATGTATACATTTTTTGATATTCGGATTTTGAAATTAATACTTTGTGACGTTTGGATTTTACATCTTTTCTTACTGTACTGTTTAATTTTTCTGTGTGTTCCTGCTTTATACTTTAATTTTTCTAAGTCTGCAATATTTGTACCTTTTGAAATTTCTAATCGTTTCTAATTTATACCACTTGAATTTTCTAAGTACTCATACTTTATACTATCTTTTTTTTGTGGTTATATTTTCATAATTGAATTTTCTGTCTCTATTCTGTATACTGTTTGGATTTTTAAATGTGTACACTTTACACTGTTTGAGTTTTCTGAATGTTCATATTTAATAGTGTTTGAATGTTTTAATTGATGATATTTTATAGCGTTACAATTTTCTAACTAATTTTCTATTTATTATTTATACCATTTGGACTTTATAAGTACCTAACCATAACAGGTTTCATTTGTTTTTTTTTTTTGTAAATTTGATTAAAATTATGCCCTTTTGATTTTCGTTTATAAAACTAAGTTTAACGTTTTTTTCAATCACTTTCACTTTTGCAATGCAAAGTGTGACGGCTCTATTTATTACATAACATTCTCTCTGTCCGTGTGTCCGTTTTGGTCAGCAACAATCGCCTTTACAAGTCAATAGAGGTTCCCTAATTACGAACTACTTGCTAACATCCAACCAATTAGGAGGCAAATTTCGAATATTACACTAATTAACGAAATATTTCCTTTGTGTTCCGACCTTTTGGTTTGATGGTCATTTCTGGCAGCAAAATTATTAACTGGGCTATACAATGTGAGTTTCAGTAAAGTAAATTGGCCCTTTTAACAATTACATACTATTGAAAAAGGGGTGCTTGTTTGATTTATTTACCCAATAATTTATTCGTCTAACAAACGGATAGATCTATCTTAATAAAAACACAACGTACTTGTGTTTGTCACCGATGTCCTCCTGAACGGCTAGACCAATTTCAATAAAAAAATTGTGAGATATTTTAGAGGGAATGAGTATGGTTTCGAACTAATTAGGCCCGGCAATTGATGCTGATGTCGAAATACTTTAAGGGTCTGCCGAATTATAAGAGTTATTGGAACGAGGCCATAGCAAAAGTTGTCCAATATGGTGAGCACTTACTAAATGTACATGAAAATTGAAAGTCAAGAGTACCTGATGTGGATAATTTAGGGGTCAATTAAGCTATAATATAAATATGTGGTAAAACAACGTCTGCCCATTCGTCTAGTGTAATTATAACAGAAAAATCAGCAAGAAAATGAAAATCGTATCTAAAAGAGATATTTGAAAGGAAAAGAGGCAAGAACAGGAATTTCGTTTCGATTTTAAAGCGAAAGTGTTTGGCTGCGAGCCAAACTGGATTGGACTTGCTTCCTAATTGGAGAAGACTGCAGTGGATTCTGCAGATATTGCAGTGAATTTCATAACAACACGTAAATAACATGTATCCAATACGTAAAGGGTCGTTAAGGTACATTTTTAAGAATATTGCATGTTCATCATGGTCATAATGTATGAGTATGTTCATCAAAATATTGCATACATACATACATACATGTAGAATTGATAACCTTTTAAGAAGTCGGTTAAAAAATAGTACCGGTGTAGGCCTGAGTATTTCTTTAATAATGTCGACTTTATAATTATTGTATATCGATAATTACAAAAAAGCGAGTGATGGAACTAAAATATTATTGGAGATCGTTTAACTAAGATTTTTTTTTAACTACCTCCATAAATTCATACAAAAAGTTATTGTTTAAAAAATCTAAATATCTTTTTCTATACGTGATTAAAACAAATTAATCTTTTTCTGATATTAGTCGCATGATAATCTACATGAATTTCCTCCGGGAAATTTTGAGTGTTGCCTAGTGTAATTAGGAACTTTTATTGAAACGATGTAATGATTGTTTATCTTCGAATTTTATTTTAAGTTATTTCTATTGTAAATTCTAACTTTCGTTAAGTGAGCTATTAGTTCCTAAGACGAAATGCATAATTTGATATGTCACTTGGTTAAACATTACATGGGGAAGAATTGCAGGCAATTTTAAAATGCCCAAAAATACATTTATTTCTCTGCCTGTTAGATAAAAAATAGTTTTAATGAGCCATTTTAAATGAAATTACCTACGTACTAACAACAACCATTTTAGCTACAACCATTCCTTTAATTAACGTAATTATAGGGAAACTTATATCTATTTGTCTGACAATTTCGCAAATATATTAGTCTAAAAGCCCTCTAAGCTAACATATTACGCATTGAAACTATTTGAGAAGAGTAATTGCTTTATACTCTGTTACTCTGTTACAGAATCGATAGCTAATCTACATTCTCAAATATACTATAATAGCACTATAACCCGACCGAATTAAATGGGCTTTGTTTTCCAATATAAGCTCGAGGAATATGTATGTAAAACCACTTGAGGAAGAGGTCTTCTTAAATTAGTCGTATTATGCACTTGCCAGTTTGCGTAATTAAGTTACTCAGAAATGAAGGGTCTAATATTTAACGGTTAATGAAATTACAGTTCAATGGCTTGTCTTATTGTCAATCGAGATTTTGACTGTATTGCCGAATTTAGTCGCTAAAATTTGATTTTAATTGAATATTAATGAATTTTATAGCTTTCGTTTCACTTCAGGAGATCTATGTTTTTATAAGGTATACTTTTTTGTGTCAGTAAGGAAAAATTGTTGCTGTTTCTGTGCTTCGAAGAATCATTAATCTCGTTTGTTATCAATAAACCATGTCGGTAACCTTCGGGCGGTATAAAAACTGTCACTATTGCCACTAACCCCTCCACTAATCAGCATTGGAGCAGCATGGTTAGTTACATATTATCCTACTAATATTATAAATGTGAAAGTTTGTAAAGATATTTGGATGTTTGTCCCTCCTTCACGCTCTAACCTTTGAACGGATTAAGCTGAAACTTGGTACACAGATAGGTTGCATCCAGGAATAGGACATAGGATACATTTTTACCTTAATTATAGGTTCCCTTGGGATAAATCCCATATTTTTTAAAATTACTCTTCTGCGGGCTAAGCCGCGGGCGACGTCTAGTACATTATAAATGTAAAATATATTACGCCACTTGAAATATCTTTACATGTTGACTTTGAAGCTCTGTTTGTGTTTTTGACTTTAATACAACTCAAACATGTCTTGTCTTGTTTATTTATGTTGGTTTCTGTGATATATTAGGTACATTTGAACCTGTTTTCAGTAGACAGTAATACTGTAAGTAGTAATACTAATATTGTAGTTAAAAACAGTGAAGATTTTGGCGTAGTAAGCATTTCAGTATCTTTAAATCTATTTACAAAATCCTTGCTAAATGAAACTAAGTAGTACTAATCATTTAAAAACTAAAAAAAATTATTAGTAGGGTGAATTTGTAATATTTAAACAACGTAATTATAATAGTCCATTTGAAACTTCCAAAATTGAGAAAACCTAATTATGCTTTTAAAAATGATATTAACATCTAAAAGCAAGGGACATGGGACAAGTCTACACTCTGTAGTTTAATATAATAGCACATCTTTTAATATAAGTAAAAATTTACTGTATCAATATTTTTTTATACTATACATTATGTTACGTACGAAAAAACAAACCGAAAAAAGTGTTCCGCGTTACATTGCATGCGTCCTTCATCTTTACGATAATTATTCGCTGTCTCACTCGCACTCAAAAAAAAAACTGCACAATTGGATTGAGACAGTTTACGCCAAATTCGTTTATAACTTACATTTGCATTTATGCTTCTTTTATTAGTATACTCGTATTATCATTGATCATAACGCTATCTTGAAAGTTCAAGCTTAAATTTTAATAGTGTTTGTTCGGTAGCGAGTCTTAATTTAGTTGTCTTGTAACAATCAATCTTCTTAAATGGAAGGAGTCAAAGATCCCGTAACCTAAAGGGTCATTTCCACTAATAGTTAATTATAATAATTGGAGGAAGGGCCCCAAACCAAGACGGTTATATTGCAAGATCGTGGCTACCTCACCCTTTGGTAAAATTGACTAAATTATAACTTTTATATTAAGTTTACAAGGTAAATTATATTAGTTAAAATAACTTAGGAAGTATTACAAATTTTAACTGTTCATTTTGATTCGTTAAGTGAGCTATTAGTTCCTAAGTCGAAATAATGATTTCAATTCAAAAATTTTTAAATTTTGGTTGATTCGTTTTTTTCTATTTTTTATTAGCTACGAATTGAAAAACTAGGTAGACATATTAAAATATCATTATTTTCCAGGTATAAAGGATTTTTAATTAAAAGATTACTAAAAATCTACCAAATAGAATCATTAAAAAACATCAAACAAATTATTTGTCAAACAGTAAAAATGTTAACTGAAAAATCTGTTACAAGTTAATTCATTTGTAATTAAAACTTTAATTAATGCAAGCATGCAGAACGTTGAAATAGTTTTAAACTCATTCAGTTAAATCATATTTTTAATTAACAATGGCAGTCAGGAATGCTAAAGTTGCCTTCATTAGCAAGTATTTGAGAGGGAACAATACACGAACTGTTTCAGAAACTAAATCATTTCGCAATTGGTGGTTTAAGTCATTACTTGCATGAGGGCTAGCATGTACGGCGATTGCTTAGTTCTCGAAGAGATAATGGTTATCTACATATACAGGGTGTTCTGTAAGTTGTATGACATAGGTATACAGGGTGTCCCGTAAGTAGTACGATTTATAAATCAGTGAAAACTAAATTAAGGATGGACGTACGAAAAGTAAAAAACTACCTTAATAAAATTGTCAATGTTTTCGAGATTTTGACTTTTGTTTGATTGTTACTTTAATTTTTGGTGCGGCAAATGAAAAGATATTTTTTTTTTAAGTACTCGCAGATAGTTGCTTTTCATTACATAACCATAATTTTATTTAGAATTATTATTTTATTTATTTGAAATACGATCTATTAACAGACAACCTAAACCCAGCTGTGGGACAGTTATAAGTTGTGACAATGAAAAAAAATTGTCTATTAATTATCAGTAGTTTTCATAAGACAATCGCTTTTTCATCGATACGCTAAATACTATCGAAACCCAGCACACGCTAGCCCTACAATTTACAGCCGCAGACATTTGAAATACGAACTTTGCGGTTCATTATAGTTTTTATTCTCTGTTTTATTACTTCGAATTGTGATTGAGACTAAACAGAAGAATGAATGCTAAACCGACTCTCCCGTCAGCCAATAAAACGTATACCAATCGATCCTGGTTTCTTAAGTGGAAAACTTGGTATTGGTATTGCCCGAGCAAAATCTCCGTGAATGCTAAGTCTAGACGAATTATTAAAAATTTATTCTCTTAGAATTTGTTGACGTATCCTTGTTTTGATTATCTTTTCACGTTAATAAGGGGAAAGTTGGGAGTTTCAAATTGGGAAATACATTTTTTTGTTGTAAAAGATGTAGTGTAGGTATTATAATAATAACACTGAAAGTTAAAAGGTGAGTGTGGTTAAATTTGATTAGTGTTTTTGGCCGTCATAGTTCACATAATCTTGTATTTTACGGTTTTTAACGGAATGTGCAAAAAAATTTTTTTTTTTACTTTTTTGGAAAGAATACAATGTACGAGTAGGTAGGCCTTGTTATCGATGTAGAGCTAAAAACATTTCTTTTTAATTATTATATTTGTATATCCATCTATTCTATACGTACTATCTATAATTTAATTGTGGTTTTACATTTTTAATAATTTTGTAGTCCGACATAATTTTTTTAACAGTAAAAACTAAGAACTGAAACTAGTAGTTAAACGCAATAATTATGCCTACATAATTCCAACTTAAATTATAGGTTTAATCTTACCATGGGTAAGCATGACCTACCTTACGTTATAAATTAGGGTAATTGCACCATGAATATTTTAGCTCGTAGTAGTTGAGTTATTTCTCTATTCCGAGTTTCGTTTCGGGTAATAATTTTGGTTTTAACGACCTTATTAATTTGTTGGAAGCAATGACCTATTTTAGAATATTATCGGGATTTTTTATCTATATTTTTCGGTTTGTGATAATGATATTAGCCTACTGGTTTCAACATTGAACAACACTAATAACACATCACTAACACATGACCCGAAACCAAACATTTATCTGTCACATAAATATCTGCAAGCCAGGAATCGAACCCGGGACCCCTCGCTTTGCAGGCAAGGTCACTACTACCAATGAGGTCGTCGAATATATTGGACTTTAACAAGTTTAAATCTCACAGGCACGTGACAATATTTCAAGAAAGCTCCAAGATGTAAGTAATTATTGAAATGAGTTCTAAATTAATAGTTATAGCTGTCATTAGAAGGGTTCTTCGTCATTAGTTAAGTTAAAACCTTTGTCTCGTCCGAAAACTTAACTATTATTAATACACGGTTAACGACTTAAAGTTATCTATAAGTTTTAAATGAGTTTTACTTTCACTATATAATCTTTGTCTATACTAATATTATAAAGAGGAAATATCTGTATTTTTGTTTGTTTGTTTGTAATGGATAAACTAAAAAACTACTGAACCGATTTTCAAAATTCTTTCACCATTGGAAAGCTCCGTTATCTACGAGTAACATAGGCTATATTTTATTTTAGAAAAAATTGGGGTCCGTAAGATATTTGGGTTTTTCGAACCCAAGGTGTAAAAAATCATATTTAATAATATGTTGCAGAACGACGTCTGCCGGGTCAGCTAATAATTATATAAAATCTTAGCGTATGTGGGTTTGTCATTGAACTTCTAAAAAGCTGAAGTTTTTAAAAAATATGATGTATTTTAAAAGTAAGTTTCTAACCTTTTCAACATGTTACCCCTGTGAGGAAAACTGATTTTGCCCCGTCTTTAAATGTTATCAAAACAAACAATACTAGTAACTCTTTTGTTTTTTTTTACATTCCTAAAAATAAGATCCTTTGTTACCCCCGTAAAAAGCTGATTTACCCCCGTTGGGGTAATTATTAGAGGTAGGTGGTGCTGATGTTGAGATACTTCAAGGGACTAGCCAAATTGTTTGACGACCCCGTAGCCTACTTGGTAGTGACCCTGCCTGCGAAGCTAGGGGTCCCGGGTTCGATTCCAGGCTTGCAGATATTTATGTGACTGATAAATGTTTGGTCTCGGGTCATGGGTGTTAGTGTGTTATTTGTGTTGTCCATGCCACCGGCGACACAGAAAATCCTACTGCGGGGGGATGAGTGTGTTAGCGTTGATTTGAAATTTTCAAACGCCGTCATACCAAAAGTTGTTCAATATGATGAGCATTTACTAAAGTTATATGAAAATTTAAGGTTAGACGTATTTAAGTATAGAAAACTAAGGGATAATTTAGACTTTAAGAGATAAAATATGTCCCTTAACAATGTCAGTACGAGGTTCTAGTTTAGTATTATTTTACCCCCGAGCATAATTTACAAAATTTATGAAAACAAACTCTTAGAAATAGCTAAGAAGATTGTAATAAAATTAAAATTAGATTTTGTTAAAATTTATGATCTTGTACATATTGGTAACTTATAGCTTAGTGAGTGACATTGAATGGAATGTAAAGGGTCGGGGTCCCAGGTTCTATTCCCGGTTGGTGACATTGGTTGAACCAAGTTTTTATCAACCATTAGTCTTCCACAACAGGTACTTACGACCTTAAATTTTCATGTACTTCTAGTAAATGATAATCATATTCGATAACTTATCATTTAATGAGCATTTACTAGAAGTACTTTATAGTAATTTATAAAACAGTTGAAATCTTCTTCTTACAATGAATGAAATACATTAATAATCCTGAACTCGGGGCGTTATTTAGGCTTTTATTTAATTTAAATCAGTCCACTCTATCAAAAGTTATTAAAATTTAAAGTTTGTATGGGACTTCTAACTGACGTGACTGATAGTTGAAGTGGTCAGCCATGTTGAAAAAACATACACAAGCGAAGCGAGGGCAGGTCGACAAGTATGAAATAAACAAAGCGACATTTATCCGTCGTCGTACATAGTAAACTACATGTTTATTTATTCTAGTCTTCGCTCTTTTGTTTTCAGTACAGTCGCGTTCAAATCAAAAGAAACTCAATTTAACGTACGACAACTAGCAAATAAACAAAGGACTGTAGTTTAGAAAAACCTACATATAGTATGTTAACATATGCAGTGCAGGTAAGGGGCGGGCCACTCCTAACGAAGAGAGTTCGTTTCTCGAATACTTGATGGCAACGATTTGAATTTTTAGTTTGTTTTTTTGTTGACTACACGGGCGGGGTTGTAGCTTGATATAAATTTAAATATATAACTAAAACGGGAAACTTTATTTTGCCTTATAGTTTAGTAGATCCCTTAGTTTTCTACATCAGGTAGACCTGACACTAAATTTTCATGTATTCTTAGTAAATGCTCATCATATCCGACAGCTTTTGATATGGCAACGTGACAATAACTCTTATGGATTGGCTGGTCACTTGGAATATTACGAAAGCTGTACCACCGGGTCCCACTGTGACTAGGAACCATACTCAGGTCCTCTTAAATATGTCACAATTTTTTTATTGAAATAGGTTCAGTCGTTTAGGAAGAGTTCAGTGACAAATACTGCACTTTGATGCAAAATTACATATGTAATGTTGCTTTCAAAACGTTATTAAGTTTTTTTTTATTTTTTTTTCAGAATCG
>LGAG01000489.1:67501-81896 GCA_001278395.1 Lerema accius
CAAGAGGTAATCGTGTCGCTTCACATCAGTTCACTGTGTCACCGTTGATCTTTTCAGTATAACGGCATAATCTATAGATGCTGTAGATGCTGTTTCATGCCATGAATATGCTAAAAAAATCTTATAGGCTTCTTCACAATATTTTTCATGCCAATAATAGGACATATTATGCGGTGCAAAGTATAAAAGTAAATTGCAAGCTTAAAATAAAAATCGCAACTAATATAATAATGTAACGATAGATTCAAGTACATTTATTTTTTAATAACAGAACAGATTTTTTTATGTATACGCAAACAGTATTTTTTTAAATACGTGCTATTTTAGGGTTAAAAGTAAAAAAAGTAAAAAAGTAGATAAAAATTCATATCTAATTTTGTATTGTCTTGATGGATAGTTGCTATTACCCCACTGGCCTTCATAGCTTCATATGGACGGAATAACTAGTTTTATTGTGTACTCGTAATTTTTTTTTCATAGTATGTTATAGTTTTGACTCTCAATAAGGTGATCTATTACTTTCTAAGACAAAATAAACAATTTGACTTTGAATTAATTTAGTTTTCAAATCAACCCGCTAGTGCCCAATGTAATTCCTTTCATCTTTTTTTCACTCTCATCAAAGCGAAGTAAAGCATTTAATACGAGTGTACTGGTCATATTATAGTGAGGAAAGTATTCATCAGTTTGATTGTATCGAGCAGGGGAGTGACGCAACGCTGTTGCTAGGCAGGGGTTGTGACGCATTGCCATGTATGCAAGAAGATTTTGTTAACGGATGTGACGATTTTTTGAGATAAAATTTTGAGACGAATTTTTTTTATTTATACTGTTAGTTACTATCAAGTCAGAGTTGTCTGTTATGGTGTAAAGAGTGATGAAATATTTTTTTAATTTTTTAATTTTTTTTATTTTTTTATTTTATTGGTGGGTAATAACAAGTCAGATTTGCCTGTTGTTAATTCAAAGAGTCCTGAGATTATTTCCCAGTGAAATAAAAAAACGGATTTTTTTTTAGGTTAGTTTGTTCTTGTTTTTGTATGTGATAATCTTAGTGAGAGACCATGAATATACGTATAGAAAAATTACAAATTAATTATAAAAACCAAGTAATTATAAAATTAACTTACACTACACACAAAAAATCTGCCATCCCTCACTACAAACTTAAAAAAAATTTCAATAAAACTGTACTTTATACTGCAGTAACTACGCACAGATTTCAACCGACCCTTTTCTAACTTCACTGTACTGTAGGAGCCCTATAGGTATGATTATCTGCAGATTAGGCAAGGGGGCTGACTACTTGTGTCGCTAGGCTACGGGGTTCCAGCCCCCAAGGTCAGAAGCTTTATACATCTGTATAGCATCCAAATTATCGGGGGGTTGGCTAGTACTGATGACGCAGTCGAAATTGGACGCTACGCAGTTATTAAATCCTGTTGTGCTATTATTTGCATGTATGGATTGGAAATTCAATAGGTGTTTATTATTTTCTAGCTGATGTGGTAGATGTTACTTTGTAATTTATTTTGTACTTTAATGATGTTAGTAATACAAATTGGTTGTCGTACATTATTTAGGTTGTTAGGTAAATAATTATGTAATGGCATTTCAATATTATCCAATCTGTAGTAGTATTGATGAAATTTGATGTTCTACTTATGGTACTATTTTTCCTGTTTAGTAATCTTTGAATGTAACGATAACATTAAGTTAAACAGTGATTTGAAACATGTTTTTTTTTTGTTACATTACCAAATAGTCTACGATTAATTAATTAATTTTGTTTGTTACTCAACGCAAAGAAGTATAATGGTTATAATTGTATTTAAAGATGCGTAAAGTAATAAGACGAAATAAATTTAAAGTTAAACAAAAAAACACTTTTCAGGTATCACAAACCCAAAAAAAATAAGATTAACGCTCCTATAACCTCTGCTGAATAGACTCGGGTTCAATATTAATGGCGATTTCACGGTTGGCCAATCACGTTGGATATTTCGTTTGTACTCGGTTGCGGGAGGTTCTGATTTCATTACGTGATTTTTTTTCACCTCCCTGTCAATTCAATAAATCCCGATGGCGGTGGCGGGTTAATTAATAATTTAAAGACACGACGCAATTCGAACAGGGCGGCAACGCGTAATGGAAATCGAAGTGACATTTTATTTTGAAACTCTAAACGGCATATTAAAATGTTTTTGAAAACTTTTTTGTTTTTTAAAGGTTTTATAATTGATTCGGCTGTAAAAGTTTTAGGTTTATCGTTGAAATTAGGGTGTTTAGTAAGTTTAATTATGTTTTGATTTGTCTGAAACATATATTTTTTTTTGACGAAGTTAATATAAGTACAGAAGCTTACTAATCAAATACTTCAAATATTTCGCATAATTTTGTATAATTATACTGTTCCCTTGTTTCTTGGGAAGTGTTTTTTAAAGTAATTACTGCACATTTACAACATTTCTATCACTTAATTTAAATAAAGTTTCCCATTACAAAATTTCATAAATGGTTACACAAAAAACTAATTAATCAAAGAAAATTGTGTTCAGAATTAAATGCATATTTATTTTATATCTTCTGGGGTAATTATGAAGTATTAGTTTTGCGATGAAAGAGACTTATTTTTGTATAAAAATAACGTTCAAATAAACAGCAATAATCACCATGACTTAAATATAAAATTATCCAATATTTCTTCCTAAATTCTTACAAAAAGTTTCAATATTACATCAAGCTTTCCCCTCAATATTCTTGCGACCTTAACCCCGTTTTGGAAGTAACCGTTTGTTTTTAAGGCGTATGAAAGAGGGTGAAAGTCGTGTATCATGACGTGATAACGGTGAATAGGTACTCAACGAGTGCTGTATTTCTTTTGAAGACGAGATTTTTTCGTTAAAAGTTTGAGAAACTCTGTCGCTCATTGTGTTCCACTTTGCAAGTTGTTAGAGATTTTTGTGAAGTATTTTTTATGGTTCCGTACCTAAAAGGTAAAAATGGGACGCTATTACTAAGCCTCCGGTGTCTGTCTGTCAGCAGGCTGTATTTCATAAACCGTGATAGCTAGAAAGCTCAAATTTCCACAAAGTATGTATTGTAATTGCCCAATTTATTGCATTTTTTTAGATTTTGATGAGTAATAATAATAAAAAAAATATGATTTGGATATTAGTTTGAATGTTGTAATTCCTATGATTTTAATATTATTTTGGATAATATTATTTAATCAAAATATTTTTAAACTATATTTTGATCGGTAACTTTAACCGTTGACAGACAACTGACATTAATAACTACCAGTCAGGGATATTAAACTCGTCTATAGTCTATACTTTGACTAGGTACGACTCTATTTAATTCAAAATCTCATAAACATGAAAGAATCATAAAAAACGGTCCATTAACATACACATGACAAGTATTTTCAAGAAACAATTCATATAACATGACTAATATTATATTTAACTGTTTAAATTAAACTGAAGTCTCGCAGTATGAAGTGGTACCTACTGTCAAGTGTGCTACAGAATACTGCAGTTAAAGAGTACTTGCTACTAACTACAGTTACGGCTAAGATGGTTAGAGGATTAAATATGAAATATTGCGATGTTTCATTTTCTTTTTTTAACTAAATTCATAATAACATTGTAGATGCTTATTATGTGTTTTTCCTAAGTGTCCTGAAAGGATAATATAATGTTTTTCGATTGTGTATGTAACTTTGGGACGCTCTACAGTCTAAACTGCTTGACGGATTTCAAATTAGTTTAGAGTATGCAGTTTTCTTTGTTTATAACATCATGAATCCTAAATAAAAACTAAGTATCTTGCATGAACAAACTAGTAATTAGTAATAGAATAACAAACAACTTGTTCGCTTAAAATTGAGGAGATATTTACCAATAAAATATGGCCGATGTCACTTTTATAGTGGACTAGTAATCGCCCGCAGCTCCGCCCGCGTAATTTTCCCTCTTTCACATTATTTTCTATTGCTGGTCCTCTCCTATTCAACTTAGCGTGATGTTATATAGCCTATAGCCTTCCTCGATAAATGGACTATCTTACACTAAAATAATTTTTCAAATCGGTCCAGTAGTTCCTGAGATTAGCGCGTTCAAACAAACTCTTCACCTTAATATAATTTACTATGGATAAGAATTTAGTAACATCTATTAAAATCCTTAAAGCGGTGATTGCTACATACATACACTTGACAAACATTACCCGCTTAACGCAGGGGTGTTCAAAATACAGCTTCTAATTAACAAACGTAACAGACTCGTGTTTTAAATGAGTAATTTAGAGTTTTTCCAAATTGCGCGGGTGACATAGCGACATCGGGCTATTGTGAGAGTTATTTACGACTTCAATAAAGTGAACCTTAAAATTGTTAATGAAAAGGTATTAAAAAACGGACCCCTCGTAAATTACGCGGTGACAGTACTCGGGAAGAAAAATGTTTCGCGGATTTGGACAAATTACATCCGCGTAACATTTTGAAGTATTTAATTCATTTTTACTACTGGCAAAGTTGTAGCGGTGATAGCCTAGTGGAATGTTGGTCTTTCAAACTGAAGTTTCTAGGTTCAAATCCCACGGCACGCACCTCTCATTTAAAAAGTTATGTGCGTAGATACTAATTATCACTTGCTACGGTGATCAAACATCGTGAGGAAACCTGCACGCCTGAGAGTTCTCCATAAAGTTGTCAATTTCAGAAGTACCAAAGACAATAACATCCAATAAAAAAATGTCTTAGTAATCATTATTAAAAAAACAAAAACTTTACTGCTAATCCGTAGTGGTTTATGATGTAGAACGTTCCAAAGTAATGGACATACATACATATATGATCGTAAACCATTACGTAAGTATTATAGTTTTAAAAATAATTTAAACAACTTCAAGTAATCTAAAGTAATGAAATATAAGTTAAGAAAACTACAATTTCTTTTGAAAACGATGCCAGTACATAATATACAAAACACACCGAGAAACACTACCCATCTTATAGAGTAATCGTGTAGAAACTAACCCTAAACTCGCATCTGATTGCCAATTCTCTTTATCAAAGAACTAATAATAATAACTAAAAATCATCAATTCGGCAACCCTTTTGTACGCCCCTCAAAGAGCTACAATAACGTTGTTCATATAACAGATGGGCCCTCCTGCCCTCTGGCAATGCTCTTTATATACTTAGGGCTAAGATTAAATTACTGTTGACCATTACTAGTTGACCCTTACAATTTTTGTAGCGGCTAAAATAGATTAGTTTTTTTTCATAATAGTACAGAATAAGACCTATTTGACTACGATAAAGCAGTTTAATAAAAGTTTTATCTATTTTTTCCCATTCGTACTTGATTCTAAAACTATGTAACTAGATATTTTATTAAAATTCATTATTAATTATTAATGTTAGAACAAATTATTTTCCACGTTATATAAAAGTATTATATTATTATTAAAACGGCGTTTTATTTAAGATTAAATTTCCTATTAGCGTAATTATTTTTAAATGACGACGAAAAAAACGAGGTAGGTATACATCAATTGCGCTCATAAAATAACTGCTTCATTCTTCCACCGTTGGTATGAAACAAAATTTATGTTTAGATTAGATCATACATTTTAAAGACGTTAATCGAAAACTTATTTCATGCAGCAAATGTTCCGTGAATAGCGCAAAGCCTTCCTGTTCATCACATAGGATAGCTGAGATTGTTCTAGGGTTGTCAACTATATAAACGAGTTGAATTGTATTTTTTATCAAGCTAATGTTTAAAAATATTTTTTTTTAAACCTTTTATTACTTGTTAATAAGAAAAAGAACTAGAAAGTTAAAAAGTGCAAAATTTCAAGTCAAATTTCGAGCCAATCCTGGTAGCAGTATCACATCATGCTTATTATAAACATGCATTGTCATCAGGACTGGACCAGTGTGTAAAATTTTAGCTCAATCGGACTTACTACTTACTTATTAATACTTTGTCCGTCTGTCTGTCTGTATTTTCGCTGGATCTGCTGTAACAACTACAACTATAAAATCCTTATATTTTTTTTGTGTTTATTTAACTTTAAAATTGAAAAATGATATAAAAATATATTACTTCACTTTTTTCTGTAAACATTGAACGAGATTATGGAACTCTTTTTTCAAGCGATTCACAGTTCTAGCCATTTTTTTAAACTTAGAAGAAATTAACGTATTGACAACCCTAAACTATGCCTACAGCTTATAAAACCACTGGTCGCATAGCCGTCATTTTCTAGCAATAAAAGGCGAAGGAAGAAAGAAATTCCCACAGGACCAAAATACACAATTTTAGGTACCTAGTACTTTTGTAATCTTATCAAAGACCTTTACAAAATAAGTCTAGACTTGACAATACATTACTATCTCCCAAAAGAATCGTTCCATTCATCTAAAATATTTCGCTGTAAATTTCATTACATTTGAAATCCACGTCAATGTTCATGAAATTATGTAGACGCACTTCGTAAATTGGTTTCTGAGATAAAATATCTGAATCAAAACATTCTATTTTGTTCTTAATTAAATTCATTGTTTCTATTGGAAAGCAAGCTTTAATATTAGCTAAATAGACCCTTAAAGGACAGGTCTGCTATAACATTGAATATCTACATATCACATTTAACTAAAGGCTGATTTTGTTTGCAACATTTTTATTTCTTATACCCTCAGAACAAAAAATATAATAGACTCAGTGTTAAGAATAAAAAGGTCAACTTTTTCCTTTTTTTTTTCAATCTGACGTATGTCACCGTGCACGATCTGCCGAGCAGTGTACCGGGAAACGTTATCATTTGTTATTAACGGTATGTTTTCCCTACCACGCTTTGTTGTGTGTATTTATTTGTGTCTCTAAAGAATTAGTTTAAGTAAAGTAAAATAAAGTGTTAAACAAAGCTGCGTGAAAAATTAAATGTACCTAACTAAAGTACCTAACTATTAAAATCATCGGATTTTTGTTAGTTCGAACTACGCGCGTCGCGTTAGTACCATCTCTTCCTGCCTTTATTCCTCTTAATATTCTATCCATTCACCGGTCCGGTCTCGGCCGTTCGTTCCTAATTCAAATCACGTATCCATTCGTTCTTTTTTAAAAAGAAATACTGAATGTGCCCCGAGTAAAATTACAGTGTTTTGTGTCTTTCCAAGTATTTGATTTACCTTTCCTATCTTCGTGACTTTTGAATTTTTGACTGATAATATAGAAATAGTGTATTTTATATAGCAGTAAAAATTACTATGTTAAAGCGAGTTTGTATTGCAGTTATTTTAAAGTGAAGAATCAAACTTCTAACCTATATTTTATGTAGGTATTAGTTTTATCTACGATCGCATCGGTTTGGTAGATAAATCCTTTTGAAAAGAAGCTTCTTAACGATTTTTTTTAAATCTAAAAGTAAACAAAATTACGTAACACTTGCTTACATTTGCTCTTTTAAAAGTGACATAAAATTTTAGTGTTAAAACAGAAAAGAAATAAAAAGAAACATTTATTAAAAACGAAACGAAACTAGTTAACGGGAGTTGGTGAAAGTTTTAAAATTCGATTTTAAAACCACTTTCGTACGAGGTTTTCGCAAACAAATCGTAAAGGAAAGGTCATAAACAGCACACCTTCGCTGATACAAAGGAAATTGCTTATTTTACGTCGCAGTGACGGAGCATTCGTTCCTATTATGGCTTTAGTTCTAAAACATTTTTACGAGTATTTCAAATATCTGGATAAATTGAGCACTTTTGTAAAGATTGGTGCTTTACATTAATGTGTCCGGTCGGTCGACTCTAGCTTACTTAGGCTTATAATGTATCTGTTTCATAAAGCCAATGATTTAATAGGTAGGTATAGTCTAACGAGACTTCAGGAGTTATTTTCTAATGATAAAAAATATTTTTTGTTAATTTTTTTATAATGTTATTTAAATTGTAAATTTTGTCATTCGTTAAGTGAGCCATTAGTTCCTAAGACGAAATAAATGATTCGAATTTAAATTTGTATTTTGTTTAAATGTGTTTAAGAATAAGCTAAAATATAAGTAAAAAATTATCTCAAATAAAAAATCTTAGCGTACGTGTGTCTATCACAGCACTTCTCCTAAACGGCTAGACCGATTTCGATTAAACAACTACAAATTATTATAATGTATTTTAGAAGGAACGAGCATAGTTTGGGGCTATATTTGGACCTGGTAGTTTAAAAATAAGTCAATGTTTGTCAACAATCCCACTTATTCATAAGTGGCGATGTTGTCTAAGATGATGAGCGCACTCTTACAAATACCCTATTCACTCTTAACTTGAAGACATTTCTTTCAAAACACCAGCCAAATTATTCGAGTAATTGAAACGCCATCGTAGCAAAAGTTGTATAATTATGATAATCACTTACTAATACATGAAAAATGAAGTTAGTCTGTTATGGAAAACCAAGAAATCAAACAACTTATAATAGCTATAACATGTTTTAGAATACAACAACGTGTACCCCGTCTTCTAGTAAGTAAGAAAATATCATTTTAATTTTAGATTCTCTGTTATTTATCTACTCTGTGGTAACATGAGATGGACACGAAGATATCAAATTATATGAGCCAAGACGAATGGACAGAAAACACAACCGAATACAATGTTTAGTGTTATTCATCTTATACAGAGTTGCCAGATACAAAAGTTCAATTTCCCTATCAAAATTCTTGAACTAAAAAAAACCTGTTTTTGCCAATTGTGCTAGATGGCGGGTAATGTTTTATATGTGTTCGTATGTTTTTTTTTGGCACGTTCTATAGACTTGACTTTTTTTTTGTGAAGTGTCAATAGATTTGTCTCTATTATCGGAGTGTCAAATACTATACATACTACTTAAAATTACTACCTATTTTTACAGTTTTCCAATACCCTTAACAAAATAGGAGTCGGGTTATTGTTTTTCTATTATTTTTTTATAGTTTTGGTTTTGATTAATTAATCCTGACATTAAATGACTAATAAATATTTTTTAACACTGAAAGATATTAGTGATTTCGGAAACCATTTTGCTTTTAGTACGACTTACTAAAGTACGTCATCAACGTGTCTTAGAAGCTGAATAGGATTATCAAATTGTTCGTTATGTAAGCTAATTGTTCTTAAGACGAAATAAATTATTTAAATTTGAATTTGAAATTTTCCCTATTTCCTCAACTAAGAGCTAAAATAGCTGATAAGTGGGGAAAATTTTAGTCATCTGGCAACCCCAATCTTTAAGACACTGTGGGAACAAACACTTGGAGTCGTCACTCAACTTTTAGAACTTTGATCTCTTTTACCTGAGAAAAGCGTTAGGTATTTTGATGACCCGTATAGCACAATAGTTGTTATGCCGGACCTCTGTTTAATAGGTCCTAGGTTCGATTCCCAGTGAAGTGGTAATTTGAATGATGAATTTCAGTTTATAGTCTCGTTCTGAATGTAGGTTCTTTGTTTATGTATTGTAAAAAGTATAATGCAAGGAATTCTAGTGTAAGGTTATGGGCAGGGGGAATACGGTTATCTAATGTGAAAATATTTGTATGTTTGTGATTTAGTCGCTGACTAAAGGATGAATGGATTAACTTAGTACTAATATAGAGTTTTTCCAGTAATAGGATTAAGGGAAAATTTTATTCCGATTGTATGTTTTCCTGGAGTATAACATCATCCTGAAAAACCTTTTGAAATAAATAAGTAGTACTTTTAAAACTGCTTTTTATGAGTATTATTTATTGAGTATAACTTAAATTTTTATCAATCAAATACGATGCCACAAAGAGAAAAGTAATCCACGTCCACTCAATCAAAGCAAACATACTACGAATTCACTTTTATGATGGAACATTTATAAGTCACTGTTCTTATGAATCATTTATTCTGTCGTCGTTGAGATTAAGAAAACAATGGATGAATATCTATCAACAGGAGTCTATTTAAGAGGACAAAGTCGTAGCGGGAACGATTCTGTGAAGTGGACCGTTTTATATTATGTTTATCTTTAATTACTACACGATGTAAGAAAAAAGAAAAATGTGGCAAGTACGTCGCTGCAAAATATAGAGTTCCGTAGTAGTATTGGACAATAAATGTGCATTAGTTGTATTATTCGGTAACTATTTTTCAGAGTGCAATGATTTAGTTAATTTTAGTGGTAGTTTCCTTTTAATTCTTTTTTTATGTGTACTATTTTTTTAATAGATACGTCCGTTTAGCATATACGTTTAAACATAATTTTCAACGTTTTATTCCATTGTGGTTTTGGTGTGTCAAACTATAACTTTATATTCTTAGGAGTCTCTTAGTTAAACGTGAAAATAGACAGACAAACGGACAGAAACTGCAGGGGTTCAGCTTTTCTACGCAACCCTAAATCCCGAGCGATCCGTAGAATAATGACGTGATCCGCCGAGGGAAAAATAATGCGGAAAACAAATAACGATTTTCTTTTGTTAGCTTATTATTCTCTAGAGCATTCATTACTCGTGCCTCTGAAATGTGTGTGTGTGAGTATGTATCTATGTGTGTTTAGCTTCATATAGATACCGAAAATAGTTGCAAACACTACCTAGTGTGAAGAGCTTTCATTACCAGACTTAACACCGCGGCTAACAGGACTTGACTACATCCCTTGATTTGCAAACGCTTACGTGTAATGTGCGCAAACCTTTACAAACTTCTTAAAGTTCAGTGATCAGTTCAATCACATTTTCCTTATCTCAGAAATAGAATTTAAAATAAATAAGACATGAATTTTATTTTCTCGTTTTGAATACACTTGATCTAATCTTTGTTGGGAAAATCTTGAAGTACTTTCGTTTAGTTTAGTACATTTCTAAAGGATCTTAAAAATAAATTTCTATTTGAATCTTTGTGTACGATAAATAAACACTAATGAGCATGTTTGATAAACCGTTTTGTTTGAGTAAATAGAAAAAAGAAAAACCATTTGAATACTTTAATACTTGTAACGTTAAATACAATTTGTATGTAATGATAAAAATGTTACCAGAAAATAATATTTTGTATTGTAGATTACTAGTTCCAGCTAACTTTTTGAAGTCGTTATACTTTTTCTAAGATTACTACATATTTTATTACACCTATTTATTACCCATACATTTTTATTCGATATTGAAAACTGGTAAGAATTTACCGAAACCTTTAATATTCGATGAAAACTTCAAGCAGTAAAATTTTACGACAAAAGTCCCGAGTGTAAAATTTAATTAGTTACATGTCAGTATTGTGTGGTATTTTAATAATGTCCTGCGAAGACCTCTGGTGGATTTATGAGTAAACCTAAGTTATAGCGGTGTAGTATCGTTAATTTAGAACGTTATTAGGTTTAGTGATGTTATAGTTATGTTATAGTGAGATGGGAATTTAAAGTGTTAAGAAATTGTCAAATGACTGCCTAGGATGGTATTATGGTAATGTTTTTCGAGCTTTTGTATGTATGTATGTATTTATGTTCGACGTACCTATGTATGTACGTTTCTCTAGGACGGCCAAATTGGTGAATTTCGATATAATGAAGTTTGGATTCGCTTTCATTGTGATAGTGACATAGACTATATATTTTTTTATTTATTTACAATTATGAAGTGTCTAAATTGTTTTATTAAATTATTCGTGATAGGTGCAATTTTATTAAGATTAAATTTCAAATTAAATTTTCTGTTAGGATTGGAATCACTCCTCTTATAATAACGTTGCTGACGTACCATAATAATTGAATTGCCTCAATCTATTTTATTACGTCATTTTTATCCACCAATTTAGTAAAATAACAAAATGAAGACATATTTTCTGCATAAATGCAAACATAAATACTCCAATACCGAACTTTTTCAGTAAAATGGATTTGAAAGCAAATAATCTAATCTGATAGAAACGGAATCTTATTTCGGGATCATATTCGATATAGTAGACTGTATTGATGGTCCCTACGTATAAAGCGACATGTCAAAAATTGAGTATTACTGAAGAGAGTAAATAATGTTTAAACCGCTGTAAAATAACTATTGAACAATTATACTGTAAATAATTTATACTCAGACCAAAAAATTTACTGAGTCTTCAGAACAAAAAAAAATAAGTTTTTTTTAACAATTCGAACATTAAAAGTAAATAAAGTTTTTATTGCCTCTCAACAGATATTACATTGCACTTGATTGCACTAAAACAATTACAATTACCTAAATGTTTAAACATTAATATAAAGAAAGAACATAATTTAAGCTCGTAAAAATTACACAATAAACTATTATAACTCTTTTGAAAACTTCAATTTTTGACATGTCGCTTTTTACTTAGGGTTGTATCAACTCAATCATCTCTTAGAAAGTAGTTTGAAAGGTAATATGGTGCGTGACAGCGCTATAGTGCGTTTGACGGAAGAAAATGTTGCTCGTGCGATAAACGTTCTATCTATTGTGTTCAAAATAACGTCCTTTTGCTATTTACGATAAACTTTTACCTATTGAATATGACGACCCAGTAGCCTAGTTGGTATTGACCCTGCCTACGAAGCGAGGGGTCCCGGGTTCGATTTCCAGGGAGGATATTTATGTGACAGATTAACAAGCCGCGTGGACAAGTGTGAACAAATTAATATGCGCTAGTGTAAATAGGTTTCCCGCAGTTCAACCGCGTGGTTTCCGCTGTGTCTGAACTAGCACTAACTGCTTTTATTTTGGTCATAAGTATATTTGACCACTTTTAAAGCAATAATAAAACTTATAAAAACTTTTATGGTTTTACACGATTCAACGAGACTTATTAATTGCAACTAAATTACGAGTAATTTGTTTCAACTAATTGTGATCGTAATGGAAAAATATTTAATAACTATTTAATTATAAATGCATTTTATCAGTTAAAATTAATTAGTCCATGCTCACTAAATTCACAAGAGAACTGAATTTATTAGATAAAGTTATGTTTAATTAATTAACAAGCAATTTATTACAAGAGCATTTTTAATGCCATTATTTACACTTTTTTTCTAGAAGACTAGGGCAGACATTGTTCTATAATATATGTTATTTCTTATAGTTAGTTGATATCTTAGTTTTCCATATCAAGTAACTCCCCATCTTCAATTTTCATATACCTTAAGTAACTATTTGTATCAGATAGCTTGCTATTTCAATAACTTCAATAGCTTAGTCCCTTTTAGTATCTCGATAATAGTACTAACTATCGAATCTAATTGTAATTATAAACCATATTTTGTTCTTTTTAAATACACAATTTTTTACTAAATTAGTAAAGTAATTGATCCTAGGACACATAAACCAGAAAAACCATTGTACCATACGAGACAGCTTTTCATCAATTTCAAATGAAAACTGATATTGAAAAGAACACAATTTGAATATTTTACAATGTTTTTACAGTAAATTCATATTTGTAATGACAATCTGACGAAGCAACTGTTTCAGAGTTTAATTTGATTGAAATGCATCCGAATGAAGTTTTTTATTCATAATATGAATATTCATCGTCTGATGCACCCTCAAATTACAATTGCAGGGCACAAAGAAAAAACAAACAAAAGAGAATTGGTGGTATAAATGATGCATTTTGTATAATGATGAATGGTACTCTTTCGTTTATTGAGGAAATGATTATAGGAGTCTAGTCTTTGTAATGAAATTTATCTACCTGTATATAGATAAGTGGAAAGTTCAACTTTTGGTACATTTAATGTGTTTGTCAACAAGATTTCAGATTTGACCAACACTCCATAAATGTTGAAATTTGTTAAGATGTCTATTATTGTGTATTGTGTATTAAAAATTGGGTATAGTTGTGTCATGGACATATAGGTTATTTTTAAAATAAAATATCTATTCATGTATTTCCGTCGTAAAAGAAACAAAAAATGAGGGCGCTTCCCACTTATTGTAGTTAATTCTTAAATCCTTTAGCTATCCAGTGGTAGGTCGGAAACTACTGCTCCATTTTGTTATCATTAAGTTTTTAGGATTACCCCGTATGGTAGCAAATTTAAAGACGTATTTACGTCAAAAATGGATATACACAAACATACGTTTCAATATAATCTTAGAAATGAACCAAGAATTTAAGACGGTAGAAATTGAAAACCAATTGGAAAGAATTTATACAACTAAGTCTCCATTATTACCTACTCTATTAAAATAACACTAACATTTCATTGGAACACTAAAGAATTAACAATGTACTAAATATTTCATAAGTCAAGTCTACGAATTCTATATTTCGTCTAACAATAATATGAAAAGCGTCTCCTACAATTAATATGTGCGGAGTGGTCCCAATTTAATGTGGGCAGTATTAAAACGGGGTTCTAATAGG
>LGAG01000489.1:81905-98821 GCA_001278395.1 Lerema accius
AGACCAGTCTAGAATTATTAATTACTAGAATGGTGATTGCATTCTTAATCTTGCGGCCCTGCAATTATTTGACTGGGCGTTTGATTAAACTGTTCAGTATAGAACTATATTTGTTCTACATAATAGTATTTGCTAAAATGTTCCCTATTGTATTATTATTTTTAATTTAACTTTATATTCATAAACTAGTGAACTACCCTCGCTTCGCTTCGGTGGACCTTTTACTCGGGCAACAAAAAAGTAGGTACTTTAGATTACGGCCATTCTTATAAGGTACAAACATGCAAAATTTTATTTAATATTATGACAATTTTTTTGACGCCTCAGATTACATTTTTTTAGTAAAGATGCAGCTTTCTTATTGTGAAAGAATATTTGAAATCGCTCCAGTAGTTTTTATGTAAAAACATTACAAACATACATACAAATACACTTTATCATATTAGTATAAACTTAAAACAAGTGCTTAGATTAATTAATCTTTGTGGTAGTAATTGGCGGGTACATATGAAAATCTGCCCATTTCTGGAACTCAAAGTTTCATTATTTAAAATAAGGTATTGTTAACTACCAAATAGACTATGAAATGCTTTAATATTAAAACTTTGAGAACCGTGAATAATATCCAAAGAAATGAAACAAATTCACACAACCGCAAATTCAAAAATTTACATATTAAGTGAACAAGTAGGTATTTACATTCGTTCACAATCCGTTCATCTTGCCCTTATTTCCATGAATATTAAATTCTGAGTGATAATCATAATACAGTTCATTCATTCAAGACCGAATTAAGACACATACAATGAGGTTCCGTTTCCGCAACGTCGAACAATTTGGTTGAACGAATGAATGAATGGATGACGCCTTAGTTACGAGTACAAGTTATGCCGCGTGTCTTGTTAAAATTAAGGATTAAAATTTGCAAAGCGAATAGGTGAAATGAAATAAATATGAATATGAATGGATTTTGGCAAGAGCGGGCTTCGAATTATTAAGTTTTCAAGTGCGGCCCGGCGCGGTAGGGGCCGGATTCAGATCTGTCAAGTGCTTCTAACAAGGTTGTCACAGCCTAAACATCAAACTCTTTACGATTCGCTTTTGATGCTTGCAAATTCGTAGCATTTTACGTGAAAGAAATTTTTCGTTTTAAATTTTTGTAACATTTTTCTGGCTGTTTGATTTTTTTTCTTTGTGTTCACGAGATTTAAGTATCTATTTAATTTTTTTGGTCTCTGGTTTCTTCATATACTTCTTTATATAATACATATCTTAATATATAAAAACAGCGTACGTGTATATGTCAATGAACTCCTCCTAAACGGCTGGACGAATTTCAATAAATGTAAGGTATTTTAGAGGGACCGAGTATGGTTTCAAATTATAGTTGGACCCGGCAGTTAGTACTAATGTAACTACTTCAAGGTACAAGACAAACTATTATAAGCCAAAGCTACTAAATTACCATTACAGCTTATTTTATTTACTTAATGTAGTTTTATACGATTTTCTACCCACAACTATGTTTTGTAAACCTGGCTCTCATACCTTTGCAAGTAGGTACTCTATGTACAGTATTTTTAAAAATAGAATTGCAGTGAAAGTAAAATTAAATTATAAACATGCCAAGGGTTGTCGAAGTCTGCCCTGACCGTTGGCAGAATTTTCAAGTGCCTACAAGTAGAGACTAGCTACATAATTACTTCAAATATAAAACCGCATAGTTTGTATTGCGAATTGAAAATATTACGTACATTTTGTATTCTATAACGAGAAAGATCAGATTGCAGATTTATAATACTCATTATATTAATGATATTATTTATACCTACTACTTATATTTTATGCACACCGGAAAAAAATACAAAAATGAAAATAAAAAATGACCGGAAAAAAAAATATAAAAACAGTTTATAAAAATAATAACATGGGAGTAATGTCAAGTATATTGCAGAAAATTTACCTGGTAGTAGGTATATATTAATAATATAAAGCTGAAAAGTTTGTTTGTTTGAACGCGCTAATCTTAGGAACTACTGGACCGATTTCAAAAATTATTTTAGTGTAAGATAATCCATTTATCGAGAAAGTCTATAGGCTATATAACTTCTCGCTAAGATGAATAGGAAAGGAGCAGCAATAAAAAATTTATTGCGAAAACGGGAAATATACACATATACATATACACATACATATATAGATAAGGTAAAGTTTGTCTGTGCGGTGAGAAGTTAATTAGAAGTGTTATTTTGAGTCCGGTTGCGGTTTTAATAATATTCTCTGGGCTACGATTGATACGGGTCTTTCCAAGCTTCAAATAGTTTGTTGCTAAATATTGAATAGTGAATTCCAACAATGTTATATTAACTACACTGTGGTTTTGCCTCTGTGTTTTGGAGTTTAATTAGTTTAATTTCTTGGTTTTGTTACCCGACTGTACTAGAAGGAGGGTAATGTTTTACGAGCATATATGTCTATTTTTTGGCACGCTCAACAGTCTAAACGTAACGCGTAATAAAATTCAACATGTAAAGTGTATTTGGACAAATCTTCATCGTAAGTAGTATCGTAGAATATAAAAAAAAAATTACACATCTCCAAAATTTTTCAGTCCGTTTTTTTAATAGGTATTTACATCAAATAAATTTCCTAGAATACTGGTAACACCAATATAATTTATTTTCATCTTCGAAACCACTAAATCGAAAACAATTTGAAACTTTCTCCTAAGTAAATGAGACATCGTTCTATCCGTTGTTAGTAGCAATTAAAACAACAAAGATGTCGAATATTGAATATTTCAATATTCAATCTCATTAATATTCATTTTAACAGATATATTAGATGTAATATTGTTAGCGCTTTCAATTATTTGATTATTCATAGAAATGCAAATGGTTTATTATAGATAGTATCTAGACTTTAAGTTTGTGCACTGAGTTTGAATAAGTACTAAATGTGTAAGATACTATTTATACTATAGAATAAGTTTGCAATTTATTTGATTTTTTATATTTTGACGGATCCTTTAGTATTCTACATCAGGTACTCCTGACTCAATATTCATGTACTTTTAGTAAATGCTCATCATATCGGACAAGTTTTGCTATGACGACGTTTCAATAACTCTTATAGTTTGTCTGGTCCCTTGAAGTATCTCGACATCAGTACCACCTTATGGTATGGTAGAAAACAGGGGTTCGAAACCATACCCAGTCCTTCTAAAATACCTCACATTTTTTCTATTATAATCGCTCCAGCTATTTAGGAGGAGTTGATTGACAAACGTACGTACGAATTTTATATATTAAAAGATTAATATTATAAAGTACACAACACACTGTTCGCGTTATTAATTTCTGTACGTCTATGTGTCAAAGTTAACGCACTTATTAACCGTCAGTTTGTAATTACTCGATTCAGTTATCACCTGGGACTGACGGGCTTACTCTGATTATGACCAGTTTAAATTGAACCCTTTAGGCCCTAGTCACACGTTAAGACATTGCGATTAAAATAATGAAAAATTTATGTGTTGTGAGCTGTGAAATATCTTTTGTATTTCTTTTTGTTATAGTATGTTTGTGGAATTTAAAAATGTGTTGATAAGTGGAATAAAAATATGGATGTAAAAATAGTAAAAAAATCTGATGATAATTATTGTAAAAACAAAGTTCTCGATTGTTAATTGAGGATAGTAATCAAATCGTTTACGCTCTAGAGCCAAAGACACGGACATACATACACAGACTCAAAATTCCAAAATTCAAAATCATTTATTCATGTAGGTATCAATGATACACTTATGAACGTATTTTTTTTTAATCTACCCCCGTTAAAATACTTTAGTATGGAGGAAAAGAAAGGGGACAGAAACTTCAAAAACATCACCCTTCTTTCAGCGTAGTCGGGTAATAAATAAATATACTCGTTTTATTTAACAGCTATTTCGTAGCTCATTTATTTCGTAGCCTAACTATTTCGTAGCACAGCTATTTCGTAGCCCAGCTATTTCGTAGCACAGCTATTTCGTAGCCCAGCTATTTCGTAGCACAGCTAATTCGTAGCACAGCTATTTCGTAGCACAGCTATTTCTTAGCACATCTATTTCTTAGCACATCTATTTCGTAGCACAGCTATTTCTTAGCACATCTATTTCGTAGCACAGCTATTTCGTAGCACAGCTATTTCGTAGCATAGTTAAAACAGTGCCGTTTCGTTCTTAGCTCGCGGTTAATCTTATATTGGTTGATTACTTCCTCGAGGCGTTCCGAAGTTTGCCGAATGTATTGAGTTGACAACCTCGTTACAACGTGTCAAATTATCAAAATATTACAAGAAATATAATATTAGGTATTGTGCGATATATTTTGATAGCTATTTTATTAAGGCTGTGACGCGCTGTGGTTGGAATTTGGGCATAACTAAATAAATATAAATAAATAAACGCTAATACACTCATACCCCCGCAGTAGATTTCCCTGTGTCGCGGGTGACATGGACAACACTAATAACACATCACTAACACCCATGACCCGAGAACAAACATTTATCTGTCACATAAATATCTGCCCCGGCCGGGATTCGAACCCGGGACCCCTCGCTTCGCAAGTAGAGTCACTACCAACTATGCTACGGGGTCATCAAATGGTTAACTCGTGTCAAACTAAATATAATGCTATAGTTCTCGTGCGATATCTCTGACAAATTATGTCATTTTTAATGTCAACGGGAATTTCCATCTGACATGTGTGGCAAGTGCGTATATTAAACGCTGTGCGAGTGTGGGTTTTGTTTTAGTTCCTAAATTTTGAATGTAATTTTCTACGCAATTACACATATCAGCTTTGTACTTTTGTTCTCCAAGTTAACTTTAACTATACCAAATCTCAAATTCGTAAAATTTTTCTTTTAAAAGTCCAAAGTTTAATCCTTTACGTGTTTAATTTAAATAAATACACCTAATACAAGTATTGCTAAGTGTGCTCAAATTTCGTTAAGCTGGATTTTCATCAGCCAATCAAGTAATTCTGCAGACGATATTTACAAAGCTGAGCCAATTTCACGCTTGCATAGCGCTAATTCGTCTCTTTTATTAATTGTTAATTTGTATTAAAACAATAAAGGAGATTTGAATGATTAAATATTTGCCGCGAGCTACTGCTTTTCACTTGAAGAAACTTAAAATTAAAAGTAAAATTGTTTGTAGTTAATACTTTATTTCTATGTATTTCTTTGTGATAAATTGCGTCACTTTTTCTCGTCAATTTGCAAAAAAAAAACTCATTCATTTTGCATTGAAATCAATAAAGAAATGTAAAGGTCCATTTTACGCACATCACGAAAAAACTATTCAATAGATTACAATTGCGTTTTCTAAATTTTATTTCCTAGATTATCAATTTATTAAAGTAAGCTTATGTATAATCTATTTGTCTTTCATAGAGCCGATGATATGATAGGTATTGCCTGTTGAAACATTAGAAATTCCTAAGGATCATTGCTAATAACTGATGCAAATGAATGATGCAAATAGTTTTAGAATGTCTTTTAATGTAATTTATATTAATAAACATTTGACGTTTATTAAATGAGTTGTTAGTTCGCAAGACAAAATAATTAAATTTGAGTTTAAACGCTGGATTAATTAACTGCTTTCAAATAAAGACAGATTGCTCTTACTCCATCTCATGTAACACGTTGACAATCCCATTAAACTATGGAAATGTGTGTAGTTTAGCCATTGTCAACATAACTCAGTCCAACATTTTAACTTCGCGGCGAAACATTCAAACTTTGCAGACAAATTCGATCCGAGGCGAGTGAATCGGACTAGCAAGCAAAGCCAGATGTGTTGTTTATAGAGGAAAACCAATAAAGGGAGTAAGTTTGAACGTGATTTTCAGTTGAGAATTTCTATTTTAAATACCTATATTTATGGTTTGAATTCAGTAACTAACTATTATTGGTTGCGGTAAGTGAAACTTTATGTATTCTTCACAAGATATTAAATACTAGTGGACCCGCCCTCGCTTCTCTTCGATGTGTATTTTAGGTTAAAATACATGACTACTACAGACTGTTGTATGTTTTTTCAATATAGCTGACCACGTTAGCTGTCAGTCACGTCAGTTAGAGAAGTCACATACAAACTTTAAATTTTAATGACGTTTGATAGAGTGGACTGATTTAATTAAAATAAAGCCTAAACAACGCCTCGAGTTAAGAATTATTTATGTATTTCATCCATTGTTCTGTCAAATCAGCCGTTTTTACGTGATGCTCTTTCAAACACACAGACAAACAGAACCTCTCCCCCCCTCAACTTTCAATTTTATTACATGTATGATTTCTTAAGTTAAATTCATCATTAAAATGCTGCCTCGTTGGGATTCGAACCCAGGACCATTGCGCCATACCGGTGATCAGTATTTTAGCATCAACACAATCGTATTTCTAATACTTATTTGTCATCTCGTCCGTGCATAAAAGGAAAAAAAACCAGCCCAATTGGTCATTTTCTTTTTAACGCAGAGTGCCTATTACTTAACTTTTTTTTTTATTACATCTATAGTAATATTCCTCTAAAATACAGTACTAAAATTACCTCTAAATAAATATTAAACGCTATTATTCGCGCTCTGATACTTCTAAGCAATTATTCTTAAATTCTTCTTAATTAAGAATCTAAAAGAGATATAACAAGATTATCTCACGCTTTTTAATTACAAATCATTGTTTAAAGAAGCGAAACATTTTGTAATTAATGAAAAGAAAATAATGTTTGATCGACAAAAAGATTGTTGAACAAATTGTTAGAGAAACAGCGAAACAATTTTAACTTAATTGGTTTTATTTTTCTCTTGATTTGCTTTGTCTTATTTACGATTTTAACTGTAGAAAAATATTTCAATACAATAGTTAGATAGTTAGATATCTATAAATAAACTGAAACGGCTGGTCCGATTTTGACGGGGATTTTACTGGCGGATAGCTGATGTAATAAGGAGTAACTTAGGCTACTTTAATAGGGTTCCGTACCTAAAAGGTAAAAACGGAACCCTGTTACTAAGCCTCCGCTGTCTGTCTGTTTGTCACCAGGCTGTATCTCATAAACGGTGATAGCTAGAAAGTTGAAATTTTCAAAAATTATGTATTTCGTTGCCGCTATAACAACAAATACTAAAAATAAAAAAATATTAAGGAGGGTCCCCATACAATAAACGTGTATTATTTCGTATTTTTTGCTCAATATTAATAACTAAATACAACAGGTAGACGCTTAAAATTTTCACAGAATATAGCTGTATTATTACCATTCAAAATAAATAATTAAAAAATTAAGTAAACATTAAAGGGGAGCTCCCATACAACAAACGTAATTTTTGAGCTAATTTTTTTCTTGATCTTAAAAATCCCGAAGCGAAGCGAGGACGGGTCCACTAGTATAAGATAGGTAAGTTTCCCAAAGCTAAACCAGATAGTCTGTATGTATGCGGTAGATCTTTATCTATATTTCAATCGGATCAATCGTAGAAAGTACCAGGATAACATAAGCGCTAAAGACTATTGATTCACTTTCGCTATCATTTGAGGTCAGATGCGCGCGACTGCAGTAGGCCAGTAGTGCATACAACCTAGTCCATTCTGGGTAGCCTAGGGCATCTCACGTCCTGCTATCATCCAGAAATCATCCCTAAAGTTACTTAAAATTATCTGGATAACAAGGATATAAGTTCTAGCGTCGTTGGATAAAAATTGGAAATTCGTCGGTTTACGTTAAGTTCAAATCTAATAATATATGAACGTAATTAAGTGTCTTTGTCAATAACTAAACGTTTCAAATTCGTTTATTTTCAAAGTAAGTAAAGTTAAGTGTATTTGCAATTTTAAAAATATACTTGTTTTTGTTTCAAAGTGTAAATTTTAGTAAATATGCAGAAATAAATTTATTTACAAGTGTTTTTGTTAGCAAGTTTATTCACATTCTTTTACTTCAATTCTGAAGTGTTTTTAGAGAAATAGTATGTGTACGTTAAGAAAGTGTAAAATGAAGTTTATATCTACAAGAATAGAGTTTAAAATACATGCATTTGTTGAGTGTAAAGTCAAGTGTATTTGTAGCAAACTAAAAATACAAGTGATTTTGAAGGAATTGTAAAGTGAAGTGTATTGTAGAGTTGAAGAAAGAAAAGATTAAAGCAACAGAGCGACGAAACCTCTTCAGTAAAACTTCAAGGAAGTAAAATTGAAACCGGTATATTAAAGAATGGTATCATACACATTATCTTAAACTCTAGTTAGTTTTTAAGGATAAGAGAAACTTTTGGTTTTGATTTATGAATTTTTGTTTAAAACTTCATAGCCTATGTCACTATTACAATCAAGATAAATTCAGTAACGCCCCCATTATCAATTAATTTTTAGGTCTATGATTCATAATCATAGGTTCTTTCAAGAGTTATAATTTCACTGTCTATTAAAGAAAATAATTATCGAATTAAAATCGCGCGGAAAAACTATAGTTATAATAAAGAATGTTACTGCTTGCCCAAATTCAGAACTAAACGGATAAATTGGAATCCAGAAAGTTCTTTGAGAAGAAAATGCGATTTTCCGCGGGAAATCCGATGGAAATTGTAAAGCGGATTAGAGCACGGAGATTCGCACGGCCATCTTAGATTTTTAACAGGATTCGATTCTTTTGTACGATATCATATTAAATTGTTATTTGGGTTCGAAAAGTAAAAAGATTAGGTTTTGTGGCTTTAATAATCTAAAACAGATTTAAGTATCTTTTTAAAAGAAAAAACATAATAATAAACACAATAATAACATTAGTTTTTGTTTTTAAAACATAGGTAAATTAACTATGATTAATCTAATTTAGTGCCATACTTAAAATATATTTACTTTTAAGTAACTAGTTTAATAAATATTTAAATACAACGCTATTAGTAAGCACTTTTCTAAACTGGTACACTCAACGCCAAAATCTATTAAGACCTTTTTGATATAATTCTATCAAAAAACATAACTGTTTCGTAAATAACGAACATGACTATACCAAATTGGATTACTTATAGTCTCTCGAATGCGTTGAAAACTGGCAAAACTTTTATAAAGGCACAAAATGTCTAGTGCTTAGCAATAAATGTTAGTTTAGGTTCGTTGGATTTGATAGCAGGGCAAAATTCATGTTTTAAAATAAAAACATACGTTATTGAAGATAGAAATATTAAAAAGGACCCGTACAGTAGCCCGAAAATGTTTTAGCCAATTCAGAGCTTAAAGGTGCAATTTCTCTAAGCGCTTCAAACGTCCGTTGTTGTTAATAATTGAAGATGATATTTGCCGCTAGGCTGATAGCATTTCTGTACAATTCTGTATAACAAATTATTGAAATACAATCTTAATTCTGCAGCCGTATGACAAGTGTAACAAACCAAAAATCTAGATTTTCGAAAAGATCGCTTTTATTATGCTTAATAATTACAAGAATGCCCGTATTATAAGTCACTTATCGCAATGCAATCGCATATTGAAATCGGTTTCATACACACGATAAACCAAAATGAATAAAGGAACGAATATTAGTTAAAAAACACTAAAAAGCCGACTGTTGGGATCCTTTAAAAATATAACAATAGTGCCTATGTCATTCCTAGAATTCAATGATAGCTCATTAGTTGAAATCTGTTAAACTGTTTAGGCTGTAATGTGTCTCAAAGAACACATAAAAATTTAAAAATGACGTTATGCTCGAAAAACAATTACCCTCCTTATATCGTCTGTCAATAATTTTAAGTTGACTATACTATAAAATAAGCTATCAGCAATCACGAAAAACATCATTCTTCGTGTCGTCTGTCGTGTCCTACGAAATCACACCTTAACGTAGCCGCCCGTAGCGGCTCGTAGCTGCTCGTAGCCATTCGTAGCCGCTCGTAGCCATACTGCAGTGCAGAGTTTTTATACAAATATTTTATACTTAACTTTGATGGGCTGAAACTCGAAAAATTTGCTTATTCTACTGAAAACTACCTTTGGGAATCACTGCTCTCATCCCACTAGAGTGATTCTCATTATATAAAGGTGATATTTTTATTTCAATCTCTTCAAAGGAGACATTTGAGAGTAAACAACGTCATTCCCAGTTGTATCCTACTGATTAGATGTGTGTGTAGATGCAAGAATATTTAGACGTTTGTATGTATGTTTGTCATTCCTTCACAAGTTTATTTTTATACGGATTAAGATGAAACTTAGCCTACAGATAGACCACATCCAGGATTAGGATATAGGAAAGATTTTATCCCGATTAGAAGTAGAATAAGATATTTTTAAAATAGTAATATTTTCCAAGCCTATATTTGCGTCATTTCTTTGGGTCGTCCTACAGCCCAAACAATTTGACAGATTTCAAAATGTGAGATATCATTGGATTCGTCTTTCTTGTAGGAATGAAAAAGGCTACTATTTTATCACCAACCCATTCAGATTTAAGTAGATGTAATTTTCTTTTTCTATTAATGATTAAACAATTAAATCATTGCCTTGCGAAGTCACAGGCGAAGTCTAGTATTTCGTATATATTCAGATTTCATCTCTGAATTGTAAAGCTGAATGAAAGTGCAGTTAAAGTGGAGATATTCAAACAGTAAACCACCAGAGATTATACCTAAATGCGTCGCCTTTGCATGATTTGGTCTGTATGAATAATTTATATGGCATCATATCGCGAGCTGCTTAGATATTCTACTAGTTGTATATCATTTCTAGCTTAGACCGCGAAATTGGATTCCGAATACCGCTAAATATGATTTTTGGAAAATGAGATTTGCAATGTTCAACGGATTAATTATAGCGAAAGATTTTAATCTTTACAATATGAAGCGAACCCATTTTTCTATTGATTTTTTTTTCTATGTGTAATTGTTTGCTTGTTTATCTGTCTTATAAGATAGATATGTATACTTATAGCAAATTATAGCCGTTTTTTATCGTAAGAGTCTCTAAAATAGGACAAACGAACGTATATGACAGAACAATACAGGATGTTTTTCTAAACCCAAAAAAGTTAGTTAAACAAATAGCAACCAAAAAACAAGTTAATTAAATAACTGACGACCCTGTAGCCTAGTTGTTAGTGACCCTGCCTGCGAAGCGAGGGGTCCCGGGTTCGATTCCCGGCTTGCAGATAATATTTATGTGACAGATAAATGTTTGTTCTCGGGTCATGGGTGTTAGTGATGTGTTGTGTTGTCCATGTCACCCGCGACACAGGGAATCCTAGTGCGGGGGCATGAGTGGGTTAGCGTTTATTATTATTTATTATGGTTATAAAATATTGCATTAATACATAATAATGTATTCGTTCAATGAAATCTCACTAGTTTTGAAGAGATATCAACTATTCTATCTCTATAATATTAGACAACATAAAATAAGTTTTCAGCATAATAAAATCCCTCACCTTACGACGCAGCAAACTTAATATCAACATCCCCTACGTATAATGTAGTAATCCAAAAATTACAATTTTACAGGAGAGAATTTGTAAATTTTGAAAATTCTTATGCGTGTCTACAAACCAAAAAATATATAGACACAGTCTACGGAAAAAAAGAGCGTAGTAAGGAAAAACATAACGTTAAAAACAGATGATAAAGTTTCCCGGTAACATTTCTCAGCAGAATGTGCTCGGTGAGATAATTATGTCAGATCGTAAAAAAAGAAAAAAATTACCTCACTTTTTTGTACCGAACACTAACTCTATTATATTTTTTGGACTGAGTGCCTGTCATACACGAGCACTTGAAGCATTTGATTCTAGCTACTGACAGTTACTGCTTCAAGCATCCTGCCTAAAGCCAGCTTAAGATGCGCTTCAAATAAACGCTTGCATATTAATTTTTAATTGTTGTTTTAGTTGTAATAAAAAAAAAAGTTTGTCATTCCAATTGTCGGAAGTCTTTTGTAGAGACAAATCCAATGACACCTTACTAAGCTATTTGCAAGCCTTCACATTTTTAGGAGCACTTGATTTAAATTAAAGGCGCATTGCTCAACCATCTTGTTTATTCGCTAACTGACAGGCATAGAGAAAAGTTCACTACCAACATTACAAGTATAATTATTTAGAAACGTACTACCATACACCAGACTTAAATCTTGAAATCTGACTAACCATATGGGCGTAAAGCGTAAAAAAAGTATGAACACTTATCAAACATTACCCTCCTTCAGGCTTAGTCGAATAAAAAGTAAAAAACATATTTTTGTGAGTTACGACATTATACATAGGGGTTGATATGTCATCACATATTCTTATCGAGTTTATGACAAGTTACGCGTTACTCAAAACGTACATATATCATGTCAGATTATTTGAAGTGATGTTTGTAATATGAGGTGATATTTGGCGAATAATGGTGTAAGTTTTTTAAGATTTACCCCAATGAAAAATGATCTCAACCCCAAACTACCCATGTCACAGATTTTGCGATTAGATCATGATTAATATACCCCGTAATGATATTCAAATTGATAGTTTTTAAGGGTTAACTTAGAATGTTTTTACAAATTGAATTTTATCTTTTAGAAATCCAAGTTTATTTCATGGCAGGTAGATCAGCATGGTGGATTATCTAGGCCTCCTCAGTTATTAAGAGAAACTGGTGCGTAATAATTCACCGTTATTACGTTGAGGTTACTATAATCCTACTATTATGATTAGTAGGAACTAATCCTACTAATATTACAAATGTGCAAGTTTGTAAAGGTATTTTGATGTTTGTAAGTCCTTCACGCTCTAACCGTTATTCAGATTAAGGTGAAACATGGCCCATAGATGATTTTCATCCAGGAATAGGACATAGGATAGATTGTATCCCGATTATAGGTTCCCTTGCTATAAATCTAATATTTTTCTTATATACCGTGGGCGAAGTTGCGGGCGTCGTCTATTTAAAAATGTATATAAAAAGTGTAATAAACTGCCTGAAGTGTGTATAAAATTTTATCCTAACTAAAAATATCTTCAAAATTGTACAGTAAATCTTCTAAACACTGTAGGTACAAAGCAAGCTAATGCTCTATACCTAAACGTTAGGTTCGTATCTAATTTTGGCACACAGCGGTCGAATTTTCAGGTTTTCAAGGGATTTTCATTGTTGCCTGCAGTCTGCAGGGCGATTGAAATTTTTCGAGTGGAAGCGACAGGGTTTACACCAGCTATAGACGTTGTTGCTACTAGAAATGCCATGTTTTCTTGTTTTTTTGTCGTAAGGTATTTAAAAAATGAGTTCTTTCGGCGACCTATAAACAGCCTAACGTTGATAGTTATAATTGTTTTTTTTTTACATAAGGTTTTTTTACATTAATTTCACAGTTTGATTTGTTTGGAGTAGTTGAATTTTTTTTTTTAATTTTTCAAAAACTATTATGTAGTAGCATTTTTTGGAAAAGGAGTAATTTACATAGCAGCCTAATGTTGATAGTGACAATTTTTTTTTTCATAAGATTTTTTTCTTTAATTTCACAGTTTGATTTGTTTGGAATAGTAGGATTTTCTTCAAAATTTTTCAAAAACTATAATTATGTAGTAACATTTTTTGAAAAAAGAGCAATTTTTAATTGACAAAAATTCATCGCCATTGGTAATGCCATATTGTCTGCCCGGTTAGAAATGTCTATAATATAAAAAATATTCCTAAATATCATAGCATAAGATAAAAAATATCTCACCACAAAAATTTCGTTAACAAGCCAGCCATTTCTGTTCACCATTAGACATATTATCACAGTATTTTATACCGTATACAATAAATAGACTATAAGTGAGACTTGCTACCCTGTCCCTTTCGCTACCAATTGAAATTTCATCCCGGCTTTATTCGCATTGACTGTACTAAAACGTATAAAATAAACAAAATAGGTACTCGAATGCCACGCGTCATAATTTAACTTACCTATGAAGATTGAAACTTATAAGGCAGTTTCTTTATGAATATGGTTTTTAGATGTGGTAGAAAGTTTTACTTGTCAATTTGTACGTATTTTTTCTTCGTTATTTATAGGTTGTGACTGAAATCACAGTTTTAGTATACGTCTTTTACTTGAACTTAAATTGGTTTAAGCGCTTAAGAAAGACTACTATTATAGTGGATTTTATTTTGTAATGTTACTAAACTAATTATAAATTTAAAAGTTTGTAAAGATTGATATTTCGATGTTTGTAAGTCCTTCACGCTGTAACCGTTGAACGGATTAAGCTGAAACTTGGCACACATATAGTTTGCATCCAGGAATAGGACATAGGATAGATTTTCTCCCGATTATAGGTTCCCTTGGGGTAAATCCAACAATTTTTTATCTACTTTTCCGGGAGCCAAGACGCAGGCGTCATCTATATAGTGTAAAATAATTGAGATTGGCGGTATTCTGGCTTGGCCGTTTGGGCTGTATAGCATACCAAAAAATGGTCATACTACGCTTTTAAAATACACCCACATAACACTTTGGTAATAATTTGACTTTTACTCCAATATTGCTATAAATATAAAAAATATGTATATGCCCCAAGGATATGTATCCCATCCAATCCATTTTACACACCATTTTGTGATCTACTATCAATATAGTCGATGTAAGCTTTCCCATTCAAGAACCGTACGATACTTCATTTGAAAGCTTTTGCGGGTAGAAAGATGCTATCACAGTAATGCTCACTCGCGTCGAATACACGTGTTAACTTGTATTTTGTATAAGCTTCAAGCTTTTTACACAGCTTTAAGCTTTTAATCAGATATAAACGTGATTTACGGGAGTGGTTTTAAAATTTGTTTTATTTCGCTTTTGTCTGTGTTACCTACAAGTAAAAAGTAAGTTTTTAAATATCTACAATGGAGAGGAATCCAATTATACCTCACACTTAAAATTCCATCAAGCCTTAGGCTTAAGCGTGTCAATGAATTCGACAAACATACATACATACAAACATACATACAAACATACATACAAACATACATGCACTCAATAAACACAACCCTTCTAGCAGTCATGTAATAAACACCGAAAACCTTCCGCTATCTCAAAACAACATAAACGACACAAGCCCCAGATAAATATAACAGACGATACAATTTTTATCAAAGCTCATAAATTCCGGGTTATATCCAAATCGCGAACCAAAGGTTCGAATCGTGCCCTGCTTGATAAATCTAGTACTTTACACCCGTTTATCATTTCGATTATTAAAAACGGTAAAGAGTGTGTTTTATTCCCGTCGTAAATTTCAGAATTGATGACGGTGATATTTGCGTACGGAATTGGGGTAACGTGTAAATTGTATATCTTAAAAACTGCCTAGTGCTTCAGCAACGCGAAATGCAGAGTTACGTACGAGTAGTTGATAAGAGTAACGATTACTAACCGGGTTACTAATATTTACTAACAGAACTAACCTGTACTAATAGGATACTTCTGTAGTCCCTACGCTAAAGAATTAGAATCAAATAATATTTTCATTATGTTAATGTTAATGCTGTTAGCTCTTAGTAATAGGACCTACTAATCAATTAACAGTCCTATAGTCCTATTAGTTTATTACGTACTTAATAGTATAAAAGTATGTAACTTAATAGTAAAAAACATAAGGTAGTAAATCTGCCTTTGTAAAAAACAAGGCGTTTACCAAATTTATTAAACTTTTAGTATAATACCAAACCACTCTAAAATCGTTTATAATGATTATTTACTTTGAATTTCGAATAAGAAACGAGTCCTCTAGTTCATATTGATTAAAGCTATTGTAATAAGAAAATACCCATAATTGTAGGTTTTATCAATTACAAAATAAAGAAATATGACAGATAATTTCCTTTTAAAATACATAACAGTTCTCATCTCAAACCTCCAGTATATTTTCTCTTGCTTCCGTAAACATTATATCCATTTATGGAGCGTGAAATGTTATTTTACGTTCGGTATATTAAGACGGCTTTATCGTTCAATGTTATTCTAGGCGGGAAGTGAAGAAAATCGGATAAATTTCCATACTGAAGCCTGAATCGATCTATTACATACATTGTGTATGTGACGTATGTTTCCTCACGATATGGGTTACTGAGGAAATCTGGTTAGTTTCAGAACTCATGTGTCAGTAAGATTGATGGGTTTAGCAGAAATCGTTTAGTTAAATGTTAACCTGTTCGATATTTTTTGTAATTCGAATTTGAATTATTTCGTTTTAGCGACTAACAGCTCATTTGAATAACGTCAAAATGTTAATTTCTCATAAATTATGAAATTGATGATGTATGCAAATGTATTTTTTTCATTGTTACGTTGTCACCTAGAAAAACATGAAACTCCTACCATAGACAGGTAATAATAATACAGAAATCGCCATCAGTATTAATATTAGAATATGGCCAGCTATAGTTAAAAAACGGTCAAATCCAAGTCGGACTCACACACAAGGGGTTCCGTACCATCATCTATAAAATAAAATCACGTTTGTTGTATGTTATTTAAATTGAGTGAAAAAAAAACACGGAAATAACACGTTTTTTTTTGTTTTTTTTTTGTATTTGTTGTTATAGCGGCAACGGAAGTACATAATTTGTGAAAATTTCAACTTTGTAGCTATGAAGGTTTATGAGATACAGCCTGCTGACAGAAAGACAGCGGCTTAGTAAATAGGGTCCTGTTTTTACCTTTTAGATACAAAACCCTAAAAGGGAAATTAATATTCAGCAAACCCAGCTAGATAGTATACTTATACCATAGATATGAAACATAGTCAGAGTACTAATTGATGCACGTTAAAAGCTAGGGTGGTTCAACTTTAAATGGTATACTGACGTTAATATTAATTTTTACGTACACAACTGCCTTTTGTTCGAGCTTTG
>LGAG01000489.1:117913-134859 GCA_001278395.1 Lerema accius
AGTTATTTATAAGGGGTTTTGGTAGTGTCATTATTTACAAGAGGCGTGTGTCAATGAACTTAAATGGCATTGACATCGAAATATATGAACTCAATCAGGTTTCCATTTCAATACGAAAGGTAACGTTCTGATAATAGAAAGTCATAAGTACAATTTTAATGTTTAATTTAATACCTTTGTAATATCTGATAGAGGTTATGTAAGTACTTTTTAGTGAAGTAAAAGTACTACTCGTTTCGCTTTGTTAGACGTTTTGGTTGTTATACCGTGGGATAAAAGGGTTCCTGGGATAAAACTATCCTGTATTTTGATTACTGTAATATAAAAAATCACAAGTTTGGAATCGTAGTTATTGATGTTGTACAAATTAATTGTAAATTGGTCTTGTAAAGTAAATAAACGTAACAATAGAAAACAAACAACTATAAATATTTTCTCTTACACCTTGCATTTTCTTTTAATTTTCACTAATACGCCTCTCCTAAACACTTAAGTACTTTTTTGAAGTATTTGGAACTTAAGTAACATAACATCGTAAGTAAGTAAACATTCATTGAAGTACCTACTGTTTAGACAACATCAAATCGAGGCTATTTCAAATGCTTTTAAACGAATACCGGGAAAGTGTATCGGAAACATGACAAAACCATGTTGATGTCAGAGTATGGATTAAAATAGAGGGCTAGTAAACGAGTTTGAACTGTAAGCATGAGTATGAACTAGGATTTTTTTTGAATTTATTTGTTATTTTGGTTTGATCGGCTTTTAAGGCGCGAATAGCTATAGGTACTTTTACTTCAACGGTATTCGTACAATTTAATTACTCCTACGAATGAAAGCATAAAAAGTTGTTGTTTGGTTCATGGACAATGCAATCAGAAAGCAGAAAATCTGTTATTTACGACAAACCTTTAAAAATCTCAGCTTTTTCCGTTATAGTATAATTACTTAGTTGCCAACCCAATACATTTGAATCACTCTCTATTGATAAAAACAACATGAGAATCCTCCAAAAAATTGTAAAATAAAACTAAACGTAAGCGTAACACATTAAGAAACTACTTTTTTATACTATGTAAAGAAAAACAAATGACGTATACACGTACATACATACGTACGACGTAGGTTAATACTTGACCAAAAAATTTACTGAGTCTTCAGAACAAAAAAATTTTTTTTTTTACGATTTGACGTATGTCACAGAGCACGGCCTGTCGAGCAATGTACTGCGAAAAAGTAATTTTTTGATAAATACGATATGTTTTTTTTTTACTACGCTCATTTGTTCCGAAGTCTCAGTTAGTGTGTCGTTAAAACCTTGCGCACTCTATAATTTATATGTATGTATAGTCTAAGACGCAGTTAACCCTCGCGAACTGAAGCATTATATACGCTCATTGGCTTCTCAAGAGCTGATGGAACTGATTGGGTAGCTTTGCTTCAACAATACCACCTAGAAAGTAGTTAAAAAGGTCTTAACATCAAAAACATGTGATGAAAAACGAACTCTGTTAATACACGATAAGGTAGAATTTCGCTTAAATGTTTATAAGGTTGTTAAGTCGTTGAAGAATTAACCAATACATCTGCTTAGTCGGATTTTATGTCTCATTGATTGCTGTTGTTAAGAGTCATTTCGGGTTAAGTCGGAATACTACCAAATGTTGTGCTATCACAAAAAATTGGCAATTATCTGATAGGGATATCTTTTTTTGTCAATACTGAATTATTCGTTTGTAAAATTGTTTATCTAAAAAATAATTTTGGGCAGAAAAATTGATTATTTCAAAAAATGCGTTTTCATGTAGTTTAAGGAAGCTATTGTTAAGTTAATGGCTCACCCTCGCTTCGCTTCGGTTAATCTTTTGTAGGTATATTAAACAGAGATTAAAACTTTTTTGAAGTTTTAAAGAAAATTAACAGGTAACCATCCCTTAACCCATTCTTTATGTAATGGTCTCACATTTTCTATGTAATTAAGTAACAACGCTCAGATTCCCAGATATATTGTAATGTAATTCGAACAACAATTACAAAACAAATTAGCTCAATAATCGAGTAAATCAAACTCGAATGCCAGAATCGAGTTACCATGATTTGCCTGATATCACCAGACTAGAGGGGTGATCTCTATTGATGTGACATATGATACGATACATTCCTTAATATTGTTAGTAACATGTAATATACAGGGTGATAATAAATGTTTAAGATAAAAAATTTCATACGATTGTAATAACAAAAATCAAACACCGTTAGCAAAAATTTTGAGTAAAAAATCTTTTTTTTTTACAGGAAAAAGTCAGATAATTTTCTACACTATCTTCTACGATTTACGTATTTGAATTACATAAAGTTGGGGGCAGCATAGTTCGAAAAAATGTACTTAATAACTTCTTTTCTGATTGCTGCAATTGTACTACTCCTTTTTGAAATTCATCAAGTCGTTTAAATTATAGAACGTGCGTAAAAAACGGACATACATACAAACACTCGAATATCACCTTCCGGCACTATCAAGTAAAAAATTATTTCAATATTTTCAAAAAAGTTTTATTAATAAGATGAAAATCATCTTTAGTCCTTCATAAAATAGATATCTAATATAAGCACCAACTAGTTAGCTAGTTAATATTACCTCTTCGATAAATAGTTTCCAAGTCTGAATATTATAAATTAACTATAAAACTCTGTTAGTTATTAATAATTCAGTTTATTTTAAACTAAACTTTCAACAAAAGATGAGGTTAATGTTTCAATTGAATGAATTTCTAAGTACCTTGATTTTAATCACAATAAACTTACAAGTATCTTGATTTTAATCACTAGTCTCATTTTCTTTCTTACTTTCATTCATTCTTTTCCTAGTCGAAAACGTATCGGTGTTGCCTATGGTCTTATATTAATGAGCGATATACATTAAAGCTAATCACAATATTTAAAAACACTGAATATAACATGATACATAATTAATGTTAAAAAAAAATTATAAAAAAATATTTAAAAATTGTAATCGTTAAAACAAAATTTGGATTACCAAAACTTTCAACAAATTCAAACTAAAGCCACATTAAGCCTAGACCTTCTCATCAACACGTGACCATTAAAGGGTTAAAGCTAATAATTGAAAACACCCTGTATAAGCCACGTGAAGTCCGCCTCGCATTATTAAGCCCGACTAATACACAACGTGAGAGCCGACTAGCTCTATACAATGATACGACGTTTATATTCATGTAGCATAAAGCCGATGGAAAATGTCCAGTTGTGATTTTCGTGACGGAAAAATTGTTTTATTATAATTCTAAAAGAACAGGCAGACGTTTTCACTGCGTTACTCTTTTAGATATTACTTTAACTTCTAGTTTTTTTATTCTATCTTGTCGTAGCTGCAAAATAGGTAGAACTTGTACTAATCTTCTTCTTATCTTACTTATAATAAAATTGAAAGTTGGGGGGGGGGGCTCTGTTTGTCCGTGTGTTTGAAAGAGCATCACTTAAAATCGGCTGATTTGAGAACAATGGATGAATTACATTAATAATCCTGAACTCGGGGCGTTACTTAGGCTTTATTTTATTTAAATCACTCCACTCTATCAAAAAATATTATAATTTAAAGTTTGTATGGGACTTATCTAACTGACGTGGCTGACAGTTGACGTGGTCAGCCATATTGGAAAAACATACACCGAAGCGAAGCGAGGGCGGTTCCAATAGTAAAAAATAATGCACAAATTTAAGTTTGCTTTAGCACTAAATACGTTCTAAAGGTCTTGACGAATTTCAACATTATGATTGGATTCGTCTCCATTTTGAAAATGACAGTCTATATTATAACGTATTTTTAGCAGACAAGTTTGTTTTTTAAATTAATCACCACTCGTTTACACAAGGTGCATCTACGTCGATTTTTAGCTTATTTTCCCGACGCATGCGAGCAAATTAATTGTATACAAAGTCACCTTTGTTCTCATAAAGACAATGTAATTACTCCAATAAGCCACATAGCCTCCCTAATGGATACCGTCGATAGCTCGTCGTGTTTACTAAACGAAATTATTGCCCGCGTCCATTGTGCAATATGAGATTTAAAGCCCAAATTAACTGAATTACTGCGTCTCAGAGCCCCAAACCTTTGATTTCGCCCTTAAAAGTAATTGTTTTGGACGTTCGACTGTATAGTATGATAGATACTGTATAATAGGATAGACAGCTATTTAAATTCAATTTCAAAATAGTTTATTGTGGACTGTAGGTTTAAAAGATGTAGGAATTACAGTGTAGTTGTTAATGCTACGTCGTGCTTTTATAGGCGTACAATGTCGGGTTATCATAGGATTCCAAATAATAATAATAATATTGGATACTTATAGTCTAGTCCTATGTACCTTTGTTTATTATCCGACTGCAATAGAAGGACGGTAAAGTTTTTCGCGAGTATTACGTCCAACTCTTTGATAGTCATGCCCTACAGTCTAAACGGCTTGACGAATTGTACATAAAGAGACATGAGATTTTTCTCCGTCGTGAGAGTGACAAGGCTTATTTTTTTAATTGTATACTTCAAATTTTTTCGCCGTTGGCTTTTTTGTTTTTCTACTGATGATTACGGTCTACTAGTTAATATTCATTGCACATAAAGTGTTTTGAACGCGCATACGACGCGTATACATAAATACTAATGTGAATTTGAAGCGCGTTTATACCAATTTAATGTAGATTATGTATATATTTTGACCAGTCGTTATCCAAAAATTTTTAAGTAAATTATTTAAGCTTTCTTTCTTCCAAACCATACACATATTAGAGGAACAGAATATGAGATAATTATCTCTTAAATCAGTCACGTACGCCACAATGAAAATCACTGGTCTATTATGGACAATTTACAATTTCTCGGTCAGTTAGAGGACTCACAATAGTGTCCCCCGCAGACTAGGGTCCCTCTTAAACAAGGGTTTTTGTCCCAATTATAGTGCGGATACGTAATTATTTCCGCCAAACCCCATTGAAATTCGGAGGCGTAAACATGAGATTTGAGTCCGATAATTATAATTAGTGGGTCTTATTGTTAGTTACTATAATTATGGCTTATATTTGTGAAGGAAATGGTATTGGATATTGATATTAAAATGCCTTTTTAGTTTTGCACACACGGTTCGTCTAGATGGATTTCGAGAGAGATTCAGTTTCGATTAAATTCCACTAACATTTTTTTTTCTAAAAATTTTTCAGCTTTTAAAAACGCTTTTTAAAACATCCTGTACCACATCTTACCATGTATGTTAATATGTAAATCTAATAAAAAAAAAATTATTAAAAAATGTAATCTTGAAGATAGTAAATTTTTCGAAAATCAAATTCAAAATAATTTGAAAAACGTAACACTTAAAATAAATAAAGGTAGTCCGAAAAATTAAAACCTTATCTAGCGACAGGTATCGTTTGGACCATACTTACTAGACACTCTGTATAAAACAAAACATGAATACTTTTTTTACTAATTAACATTTGCTTAGTAAACTAAGGCGTTTCATTAAACAGTTGTTAAGTAAAAGTTTACTAGTCGCCTTGCAGTTGCAATGAAAAACATTAATCAGTACAATAGGGATGGGACACGGGAATACCAGCAAATTATTCGTCGATTCGGTTAAATTTTTAAATCGATTTCGGACTATCTATTCGATTAACTGGTACGTAGGAGCGGTCTTTCTTTAACGCAGATAAAATAATATTAGTTTCATTAATTATTAAGATATTGGGAATTACCAAATGATTATTCACTGATAAACTAATAACGGATTTAAATGTAATTTATTTCATTTTAAAATGTAGTTTATAATTGTTTAATTACAATTCATCTCCATCCCATCTCTATTCCGCCTTGGACAGCGGAGAACCCGTGCTTTTCACAAATGCTCCCAATCAGAAACGGCTCTTTCATTCTAACACAATGGCTCGACGGATAAAACGCGAAATAAGATCCTTAATGAAAACTATCGTTAAAACTACCCGATATTAATCTATTATCATAAAGTCGACGGCAGACGTTCAGTTAAGGCGGGTTGCCCACTCACAAAGAATATAATACGAGTATGTATATATGTGGACATGGTTCATCCAAATTAAATATTTCTTGTGATCTATGGTAATAGGACAAAGCTTTTAATATCCCTAAAATGATCCTTAATTGCCCCTTTTATAGGTCCGGTAAAAGGCTTTAATATGAATCAGTTTTAGTTCATAATTTATGCATTAAACTGAGCTGTAATTATTTGTTGTTAAAGCTTTTGAATAGGCTATTTAGATTTAAATGTTTATCATGTACGAGACAAAAGACTTTGTGTTAGCAATCACGTCAAATGATAGCCTTCAAAGAATATTTGTCAATATCATAATATTATAAAAGTTGCACACCTAAATAATATTGCAAGAATCGTATTTAATAAGTATAGAAGTATGTATTTGTCTATAATAAAATCGATGATACGATAGTTATTATTTATAGACGGCCATATAATTAGATAATGTTAAAATAATAGCTTATTGTTAACATATAATCATAGTAGATTTGATTGTATAATGTAGTCATTTAAAATGTTAAAATTGACTTTGTTATTGTCCATGCAAATCGCGACACATGTAATTGAGTATAGAGGCAAGAATACGTAAACATGTATATTTTTTCATCGCTAATCTCTGATGATGGAACCGTTCCACCTTCCCATTCCATTAGGGTGACTGCGGTTGCAATCGACTGAGCGCTATTAAATAAATACGGTGGTCAAGATAAATGGTTTTCCTGCGGATTAGATTTGTCTGTTAGCAAATTGATTGGTCTGAAATTCTAGTCTGTATAATGCTTAATAGGTATAGTGCAAGCTAGGTATTATTGGAATTATTTAAGAAAAAATTGGAAAGACATTAATGGGAAATAATTTTATTTATAGCTATTTCGTCTAGCTTTGTCTAAAAAGTGAGGAATACGTGGTTCAACCCGGTGAAAGACTGACCCCTAAAAATCAAAGGTAAAAGGAAAATATCTACAACCTTAAACTGTAGTGTTAAACAACAGATATTTGTTTGAATTACTTGATTGTATACTTTTGTATATATTGTATTTTACATTGTTTAACAAGACGATGTCGTCGCGCAGCAATAGAGTCTCCAAATAATAAATAATAAAAAGAAACAGAAAATTTATTGATACCTATTAAACTATGAGTGCCAAAAACTATTCATAATACAAAATTGACCCCTTACACTTTTGTTATTATTATAGAATATGCCGCACATATGACAGCATAACCGGTAAATGTGGCCGTGTCGGTGACTTTGAGAGCCGGATATGACGTCATGGCCCGGCTATTTCCGGTCAAGGGACAGAACTTGCGACAAACCAGCGAAAATAATCTGAGAATTATCGTACTTTCAGCATGTCGTGTCGCTTACAGGAGGAAATTAACTAAATCATTTATGCTTTGACGAAAATGTTTCTTATTCAATACGGTTTATAAGTTATCCTTTTATACTCTTCATATAATAAACAAGAGAGTTTGTAAGATTTTTGTATTTCCTTTACTAGTTAACTGTTGTATGCGTGAATATAACATTGATGTAATAAGGGTGACTTGTATACTAATTTAGGTGTTTTCACCTCACATTTTGCCTATGTAGTGACGTACAATATAATTATTTTTATAATTCAAATTCAAAATCGTTTAATCATATAGGTATCAAAGATACACTTATACAAGTCATTTTTTTAATCTACTCCCACTTCGTAAAATGATTTGTCATGGAGAAGAAGTGGGGAAAGAAACTCCCCCGCACATCTTTTTTTAATAATAATAACAATGATACAATAGACGTTTTACAAAAAAAAATCTATAAACTATATATAAATAAACTAAGTATCTAAGTATATACTGAAACAAGAAAATTAATGTAACATTGAAGCCCAGAATAATAATTAATTAAATTAATAACAGTGGTGTCTCCATACAAAATTGGTTTAAAATTTAAATTGGTTACTATTTTTTCAACCAGCGGTAAACCTCTAGTAGCAGCTTGTGCACACATTAATAATAAATTTGAAGCACTATGAAGCAATGCAATTTAATATTGTAGATACGACGCTTAGTGTATATTCAATATACGAGTCTTTGTTCACAAAATTAACTGAGGTAATCAAGACAAATCTAATGAGCTCAAAGTTGATGAGATTACTATGACAGACATTGTTGTACCTTCAAAATTCTTCATGAAATCAACACCTTCCCATATTGTTATAATGACAATTCATCTATAAATCAATCGACCGATCGATCGTTCAGTCAATTAATTGTTCGATCATTCAATCATTGAACGGATTTATCGATCAGTAAATAAATTTATCAATTATTCAAGCAGTCAAACAATGTTTTATTGGCGTTTCATTTAAAAATTAACGACATAAACTGTCAACTACTTTCTACAAAATAAAATTATAATTTAAAAAAATTAAACCAATTTCAAAAACAGAAAAATACGAAATAACGGATTAGGGACATAGAATTTATTTTGAGGTCGGTGTGGTTTTACTAGGATAACTATATTGCCACCGACCTCAAAAGAAATTCTATGTCCCTAATCCGTTATTTCGTATTTTTCTGTTTTTGAAATTGGTTTAATTTTTTTAAATTATAATTTTATTTCATACTTTTTAGTTTACACTTTAACTAAAAAAAATACTATTTTAAGGCTATTGTGATTAATTATAACATGCTACCTAGAATTTGACTAAGGTAGAGCAGTTTTCCCTTGGATAACACGCTAACTCGTACATACGAGTAGGTATAACTCGGACCATTTTGGTCCGTACGATTTTTTTTTTTTTTCGAAATTCGATTTTTTTTCATGCGCGCTGCCATTTGACCAAGGTTTTAAGACATTTTCTCTTTGACACCATACCTGTAGCTCGTAATATTAGGCTATGCCGTCACACGTTTTACTCCATATCTCAGAAACTACTGAACCGATTTGGATAAAATGTATACTGATCCCTAATTTGGAGTAAGTGTAGTCGAATAAAAAAAGAATGGTTCAAATCCGATAATTAGTTTCGGAGCTACGCTTGGACAAACAAACATACATACATACATACATCTATGAAAATTTGTATATTTGTTTAGAAACCCCTTCTAGATAATCCTGTGTAAAAATTTCGCAGTTTTAATAATATTACATACATACATGTAGAATTGATAACCTCTTTTTTGAAATCGGTTAATAAAGATACAACAAAAGGTTGACAAAATTTACGTTCTAAGAGTATTATCAAATTCATATTTATATTTAGATTTACCAAATAAATAAAAGCATCCAAACCCCAATATTTACTACAAATATTTAAAAACATAATTGCCTCACCCAACTCACTGTAGACAGCAAAATATCTCACAAAACGTAGCGCAAACAAGCTTAATCAACGCGCAAAAATGTCGTAGTAAAGAACTCACAAAATCTTATTACAAAAACCTTTAATATCAAAACAACAAACGATGGAACCATTCCCTAATCGCCCTCAATACCATGGCGTCATCGAAGGCGCAGGTCGTAGTAATGTTCGCCATACATCTCCGAGCACGAGTTAATACACCGCCGGATCAAAAGACCCACATACGGAAACGCTGCGAGCTTAGAATAAACCAATTATGAGTGAAATATTAGGGATCTGTTCGGCAGAGGAAGGTCTTTGATCACATCGGGCTAACTGCTTATATTTCTTTCCGGACGCTGACTCCGGAAGCCAGCCAAGGCTCGGTCAATGTAAGGTTGTTAATAATTCTATGACAACCTTCTATCGGTGATTTTAATCTTCGGGATGAAAAAGTTTTGATTTTTTTAGGTTCTGGTTATGATTTTAGATAGTATGGTGTTGTAACTTTTACAAATAAGTAGTTAATCCTAGGATTTACTTTAATTTAAAGATCATATTAACGCTTACTCACTGCCTACACAGTGTTTATTAATAGTGAATCTTTGTAAATCAGATTTAAGATTTCGATTAAAGTTATTTATTATTTATCAGAAGGTGTATACTCGTAGAACTAATTTGATGTTTGATTTATATTTGTATGGCGAATTAAAAAAATCTTTTCTCTTTTTTCTATAACTAGCCAACCACCGGGTAGCACCAAAATCATCAGCAATGCGTTGTCGATCAAGAAGAAAAGAATGAAAGTCAGATCCACATATATCTTTATAATCGCGTCCTAATTCCCTTTTTATCTTCAACAATAACTTAATTTAATCACCGCATTTTAATAAAACCTTAATATAAAATATGAGTATAATTAATTGTCATAGTTAATTAACGTAGCTCCAACATGTGTAAAGGTTTGGTCAGAAATACGGAAGACTTAATAAATTAAGAGAATTGCTTGGCATGAAACTAATTCCCTAAAATGGATATAAGCCGGTCATAACTTTGGGTAACTGCTAGCTCAGTAATCATTTTCCGGGATATTTTTGCCGTCTGTTCCAGTGAGGTATTGCCCTTATTATGGTCTTCTAAATGGTCTTGCTCTTAAGTACGGAGTTATTGTGATATTTTCAAGCTCAAGCAGTAAGTTGCGGAGATTTAATTGGATTTATGAATGTTACGCTGCACTGTATTACGAGTATCTTGACTTATTACTGTTTCGCGTTATTACGTTTTATATAGGATTTAAGATTTTTTTAAGACATATCAAGGTTTCAGAAATATAATTTACCTGTATAGGTAATTATGCATGCATATATTATATTTGTACTTCCACATCGCAATGTATAACTGTCCCACTGCTGGGCTCGGATCTCCTCTCATAGTGTGAAGGGTACGGATCATAGTCCACCACGCTGGCCTAGTGGTAATTGGCAGACTTCACACACCTCTGACAACTTTATGGAGAACTCTCAAGCGTGCAGTTTTCTTCACGATTTCTTTCTTCACTAAACCAAGAGTCAAGTTTCTAATACACATAGCTATTTGAAAATTAAAAGTGTATAAAGGGTTCAAATGCAGAAACTCGCGTTAAGAAGACCCAAGTTCAAACCACTAAGCACAGCTACTAAATATTATAGGATTATGTATATTATAGATATACTGTTGAGAATAGCCATAACCTATCCATCAAAGTCCATAAAAAAGTGATCACCATACAAAAACCAAAACGTAAACATTACGAATATGTAAATAAATTAAGAGCGACCACCGAAATGCTCCTATTTTCAATTAGACAGAAAGCTGGGACCGATATGGATATTTTGTGAAATGGGAAAATAATCGAATTTCGTCTGAATAATGAGCGCCCTCGAACGGTAACAGAAGAGCTTGACAACAAGGGGTATTTAACTTGCACTTAGTACTTTTTGTCCAAGCCCCCCTCTTCTCCGCTCGGGACGCCCCCGTGCGATTATTCCCCCGTTATCACCCCATAACGTATGCAGGATACATTATCTACATTGCCAGTATCCAGTAATCCTTTGATTTATAATATACCGTTGAAATATAGCCGTTGGCTGCAATTTATTTAAATTATTCGAACGGTCAATTAACGGGATCGCTTTTGCGTTTTAGGTCAACGATTCACGATACGATTCGTGGTTAGCGAATGGTAAGGACTTCTTTTAATCTCCTTAATTGAAACTGGTACTCAAAGCGATGAAATTTGAAGATTAAACACATTAGGAAATGGAGATGATTTAAATGTAAATAGTAGTTAGATAAAATAATAATATGGTATTTTTATTCAATGTGTTTGTCTGTACTCTGTAGTGATCTTCCGAAGCGAGGAGTACCGGGTTCTATTCCCAGCCAGTGTAAATTCATGTGACAGATTCTTAAATTATAAAATACATTTGCACGCGTATTGCCTGACATAATTTATCAGACGCTCAAACAAATAAGCATCCAAATCATCCCAAAGGATTGAATAATCGGGATAAAATATATTCTATGTCCTTTCCCTGGATTAGAGCTATCCATTTGCCGAATTTCAACCAATTCGGTCCATTGGTTTAGGCGTAAATAGGTAACAGACAAATAAGAGTTTTTTTTTATTTTACATTCATAACATTAGTATGGATATTTTAATGCAAGAATATTTTAATAAAAAATATGCAGAAACATTTTTGGCAAATAAAGCACATAGTTAAAGTAAAAAGCTTGTTTCGTATGTAAACCATAAAAGTCGATCCTCGAAATTTATGGTTTCTATTTGAACAGTGCCCGCATACTTATTAGTGAAGTCAAACACACCTTTTAAAACTCTGGCCCCGAATATTTCATCCACAAACTTGCCTCTATTTGAGAAGGCAAATTTTCACCAAACATTCTATTGATACAAATAATACTGCAGGAAAAGCGATATTTCAAGGGGGCTTTTTAGAAAAGTCGACGCGAGCTTTGAAAGTTAGTTAACTAACTTTTTCGCATTCGTTAAAAAGCGGCGAACATTAATTTGGGTGTTGGCGTAATACTTATTTACAATAATCCGAATTGTGGGTGCCGCGCGTGAATTGTTAGAATAAATTTCGTTTCAGACGTGCAAAAACTATAGTGATGTAGTTGAATGTTATCGACTTATCGATATTTTTGTTTTGTTTTTATGTTCACTAGTTCATAAGGTACTTTGTGATATTAATAGAGTCTTTGTAGATTAAGGCTTTGTTATTTTTCATTACGTAAAGAGAATAGCAAACTTATAGTATTAGTTTCCATAGCGGAATACATGTTTTCTTTCTTCTAGTATTATCGTTATTTTTAGGTAAGGCAATCAGCATTACTGTAATAGTAATTAACGTATATTATTATGGTAAAAAACGATGAAACAGCATTTACAACTAACCGTGCATTGTACAGTTGTACCTTTAAAGAATTTTTTTTAGATACAGCAATTCTGTAAATTCTTCCTCAAAATAGATAAAACTGGTGGACAAAAGTTTCTCATTTGATAAAATAATATTAAAAACAATGATACGCAAAAAAGAAAATGTAAACACTTTTAAACTTTTATCATCGCGGACACTAAACATTTTAAAGTGTAACGAGTAGGTACTCACGATCTATTTATTTAGCACCGATATTTCGATCCAATTACATGGACCATGGTCACGGCGAAACAAATGTAAGAAATGTAAAACCAAATAAATTTTATCAACAATTCCTTCTCTCACATCACTATTAACTTTCGTATGCGAATCCTAAAACCACGGTTTAAAAATTACGTGCCAACCCAGACTTCAGTCCCTTTTATAATCCTTAAGAATTTTCGCCTTAATGATATGTCCATTTACATTATGGATATTTGTTCTACCTTAACCCTCAACTTTTCTAATAAGAACGAGGAAAATATTAGCAGGATTTAACCCTACATTGCTCGTGTAATATTCTGGGCGGAGATAAATTGCTACTGAAAATATATTTCTGCCCATCGGTCTTATAATCCTTTTCATCTTTTAATTTACTTTGAGTATTTATTACGTATTTCATAGAGCATTATGTTTGGACGTAAAGTATTGATGTCATTAAAGAAGGCGGTTTGTTATTATGTTTGTAACTAAATTAGATGTTGTCGAACTGATTTTAATTAAACTTGGCAAAAAATATAATATTCTAATCGAAGGCCCAAGAACTAGGCAACAAAGGATAAAATGAATGGTCTATGCAACTCACCAAGTTGCTTCTAATTTAAATAACACCAAACGATACTTCAAGGTAGACTATCAGCGATGCACTTGATGGTCTAATAGGCCATCCCGAGCAAAAGTAAAGGTAAATCCACTCAACAATCAGAGTTCTGCCCTCCACAGTTCTCACAATCATCTTACGTGCCGAGATAATGATGTTGATAATGTTAGTTGTCAAAATGTATAAATCCTCCTTTTTTCACTTTTGTCTCGGCATAAGTTTCCCGAAGCGAAGCGAGAGCGGGTCCACTAGTATATTATATACCTATTTACAATGCACTTTGTTGAAATTACGATAGTGAATTCACCTTCCGTCGATCGCAAATGGGAGGTGACATCACATTTGCATACTGGCACATAAAATCTTGCGATTAACATTTTTATTAAACAAGGATTAGGTGTAATCCTTTTTTATTTGACAATTAGAAACGTTATCGCCACCGTGGCGGTCGTAAAGAGTTAAACCTCCTATCGAGGTGGTAATTAACGAAATTGCCCTATTTTAGATAAGGCTCTTTAATTAAACTTTCGTTATTTCCGTGGTTTTTATAGGGTGTTAATGTTAAAAATACTTCCATTAGCGAATCAGTTTTGAATTGGATAATTAATAGTTTGATTTGGTAAAGGGATTAAAGTTATATAAATTACTTTTTATAGCTTTTTTATTACCAGAATGTAGAACAAAAATTGTTCTTTATCACTCGATAGATTTGTATAATGAACGCAGGATGGCGTATTTACCCGACTAAGCCAGAAAGAGGGTAATTATTTTAAGCCTATGTATCATTATGTCCAAAATCTTTGGCACGCTCTAGAGCCTAAACGGCTTGTCAGATTTCAACGAAGGACGTGTCACTGGATTGGTCTCTATTGTATGAGTGACATAGTCTATATTTTTTATCTTCCCTTCTACCTTTCAAAGCAGCCGGGTCCTTTGATTTCTATTAATGTTTGAACTAAGGTATTGTTTAATTTTTTGGTTAAACAATTTAATTCAATTGACTTGACACTACATAGCGCTGTAGGTATGTCTTTTATTGGAATTAGTCCCATATTTTTGTTACCTGTTAATAATTGTCGCATATGTATGTATGTATGTACAAAAATATCTTAAGCCACAAATGAAGTTATTTTTACTTTAAACATAATATACAAAACCAGAGACAGTAATAAAACGCCAATCCACAAGTTTATATCTCTTACTAAAACTTAAAATAAAATAGCAGTAAATTGTGTTTATGTGTAAAGGAATTTGTGACCGACCGTGTTTAAGGTTTCATGGTGATAGCTACAGCTTTATAAGCTTTAAAAGCTTCGTGACTAAAGCTAGTCTCGGGTGCTTGTAAGCAAAGCACTAAGAAAGAATTTATTTCCCCACAAATGTTTAAAACTCACTCATATCAACCAAACAGTAAAAGTTTTCTTAAAATTTTGATATCTTCAATTCTTTAAAAGCACCTATAAAATATGAGTTTTCTTTGGCAGTCGTAGACTAGACTTAACTGTACTATTTCATAGAAATATTGTCCTGTAATAGATATTTAAGAAGCAACCACAGAATGTTACTAAAAATTTAATTTCGCATCCAAAATATTAAGTTTCTATACATACAAGGGCTTTGTTCAAATTTATAAAGCCTTGAATATTGAAAACATATTATTATTCGGAGTAAAGAGAAAATTCGCTTGGGACTAAATTAATTATAGAAGGAGCTTTTCGACAGATAATTTCTGTATTGAAGTTTATAATATAACGTATAAGATATTATTAAAATAACTGATGTTAATCTCAGATTAGTTAAATCGAGGTTAACCACCTTATCTTTCAATAGAGCGAAATAAGAACCATTAATAGACATTACTTACATCGTTTCAATAACATTTCCTAGAGTCTCGATAGATAGTGCCTATTACATCAACGACTTTATGAAAGTATAGCAATCGCCGGCGGCTTCGCCCGCGTAATTTTGCCGTTTTCCCAATATTTTTTATTGCTGCTCCTCTCCTATTCATATTATCGTAATTTTATATAGCCTATAGGCTAATAGCCTTCCTCGATAAATAGACTATCGTACACTAAAAGAATTTTTCAAATCGTTTCAGTAGTTTCTGAGATTAGCGCGTCCAAACAAACAAACTATTCAGCTTTATATTATTAGTATAGATATATCTATAGCCATTTTTTAAATCTAATTTGAAGTTTCGATAAAATCTATGGTCTAGAAAAAAAATCTATGGAAAGATTTACACGTGTATCTAGAATAACTTCACAAAGAAGTACATTGCGATACGTTCTTAGAATTCGAAATGCATCCGTAGCAGAGTAATCTAATAAATCAAATGTGATCGTATTGAGAACATGTTCTGTCTTGCTTTTAACAAATACCTTTGAAAAGCATGATAATTACGTAAGTTTAATACCTACTGGTTAAATTTTAACAAAGAATCAGTCCCATTTATACTTCACTGATAACAGGAAGTTAAAAAACAGAAATGAAAATTTTAAAAAATTTTGTCGTCAAAAATAAATCACACAGCTAATTATTGGGTAGGTTGCCGGCGCCTATTTAAAAACATAGGTAGGCAAAATTAATCCTACATGCAGATGAATTCAATGGTGATATAGGAATCGAAATAAGTAACAGACATACATACCCACGAAAAACATCAACCTCGTGACGTAGCTTCTTCCTACTAATATTATAAATGTGAAAGTTTGTAAGGATGTTTGGATATTTGGATGTTTGTCCCTCCTTCACGTTCTAACCGTTGAACGGATAAAGCTGAAACTTGGCAGATAGGTTGCATACGAAAATAGGACATAGGATATATTTTATCCCGTTTAGAGGTTCTCTTGGGATGAATTCTCTTCCGCGGGCAAAGCCGCGGGTATCGTCTAGTTCACCAATAAGTGAACACCGTTAAATAAAATATAACTTGTAATTTGCGATCGACACGATTTGAACAGCGCGTCACGTTCAGAATAGTTAACGAGAATAATTTGAACCAATGTTCAAAGGTTCTGTTAATAAAGTATGAGGCAGTCTGGCGCAAGGAATCAAATATTTAACGGTTAAATTATAATACAATTTGGGTATCACATGAAATAAAATGCTGATTCGTAACAAAGTTTATGAGTCGCAACTTTTTTGTTACATTTTTCAGTGTTTTCTCAAGAATAACATTTCAGTAATAATTATAATTGAAATAGCGTAGTAGAATAATAAAAACCGA
>LGAG01000489.1:141390-169519 GCA_001278395.1 Lerema accius
ATGGGGGGGTTAAAAATTTTTGCCTATCAAAATTTGCCTCCTAAATGCAAATTGCCTTATGTTGAAATCTGCCAAGCTGTATAAGCTGTAGAGCGTACCGAAGAATATACATACATCGATACACATTCATACCATACATACATAATTGGACAAACATAACCCACCTTACAAAGCCACGTAAAATATCTTTCCAACAAAGAAACCCATTTCTAAAAAAAAAAATGTCCTGTTTTTTATATTTTAAATGGCAACCCTATTGAGATGTTGCTTACACAGATATGTTTTTAAAGATTGACATTTATTTGTTCTTGGCTCGCGGCGAAATTGCTCATTTCGTTCTTAATACCTCTTCAACCTGAAGCTTGGAACTGACATCACGTAGACGCATAATAATTTTATATACGTATCCATCATACGATGTATGAGTTGTTATGATCATTTTTTCGTTGAAAATCTGTATGTTTAGTCGTCTAAAATAATAACTATTAATAATTATATAATAATAATGGAACACTAAGTTATTTGGAGATAGGTCAGTATTGATTTAAGTACATACAGGCTTCCATAACCGTCGTTTAAAAACAAAAAAACTTTCCAAACACAGACCAAAACATATATAGACGCAGTCTTCGGTATAAAGAAGCATAGTAGGGAAAAACATAGCGTTAATAACAAATGATAACGTTTCCCGGTAAACTGCTTTACAATAAATACCTTATATGCAATTTAAAGTTTAGCTTTGTTGATTAATTATAATATTGTTCTATTGCTTTGCAATAAATGTTGATTCGTGTCACTTAAAAACTGGTTTTTAATTTGGGGTGTATCTCAAAACATTTCGTTGTCATAGATGTTTGAACTCAAAGCGAAACATTGCTCTAATACTCTTGTTTAACTTATAACTCCCCTTATTTCAGGGGTAAAAATAGTGAAATCAAAATAAATACAAGAATTCTTATTCGCATTTTATCTCACTTAAGTATATGACTGCGCATTATCGAAATTGCCATCGATAAAATTTGCGTAACTTCGCGATTGGAAATAAATTAGGGTTATTGCTTATTTAATGTGACATTGGCTCGATAATTCTTTGTTTAGTAAAAGATTAAAGTTGCTGGTAAAAAATTACAGTTGTTTATCTGTTATGACGCTATTAGTAAATCAAAATTATAATACCATCCTTAGTCTGGTAACGTTGGCAGGTTTTGTCATGTTTTCCCGACTGCACAAGCAGGGTAATTTTTCCGACTATGTTTGTATGTATAGATGTATGTCTATTTCATTGGCATGCTCTAGAGTCTAAGCCGTATAAAGGATTTCAAAGTATGAGATGCCATTTGGTTTGTCTCCTTTGTGAGTAACATTTTAGCCTACCTATAGAATATTAAATCGAAAGAATTAATTAGGACATTTCTTAAGATTGTTTTTGATTCGGTTGCTTATGATTTTGCTTACATTTCATAGTTTATAGAGCTTAATTTGACAGAAGACAGATAAATAATTGAATTTCTTATTTTTCTGTTGTCTTTTTTTCATTCTAAATATGTAAACTTTTATTACAATGCACCTGATTGATGATAATGAGATACTCAAGTGGATTTTCATCGTGTCTGGGGAACTTCTCACATTTCAACACTGAACTAAACTCATAAAGTTTATGCAGTGACAACATATTTCACAAACGTCTCGTATTTTATTACAGTGAGGCAGATCACACCTCCGAGAGAATAGGGTAACAACTCAAAATGTTTTAAAATTCAGGAGTATATAAACAGTATTAATTTTTTTTAATAGCAATGTGTAAGCATTCCTTATCACCCATGGGCATCAGTGATAAGCCTCAAATAGCTGTAATAGGGACTAATTAAAGTATAATTGAATAGGTAATTCGGTTTATATCCATTTTTCGTCCACTTCAAATAATTAAATTAACGAAATTTTCAGCGTTTCATATTTTACAACAATAACTTTTTAAACTTTTTATATTATTTTCTTGTTGCATTACCTTGTACTTTAATAACCAATTTAAATTAAATATCTAACTGAACATGGATAAATAAATATGCTTCGATATAAATATCCTTCGTTTTACAAAACGTAACAATTTTTGCTGCTATTTTAGACTTTTTGAGTTGTTACACTATTGTATCAGAAAACCAGATGATCTTCGAGTTGATACCCTCTTCCCCGGCATTTATACTTGAACCAGAGCTGGTATTGCAAAAGTTTTCAGCTCAACGAAAATACAGCGGAAGGCTTTCAAAAGAGGGCTAGTATGTGATGTACGATTTTTTTGTTCAATTCACTCGGATTAAGTTCAGAAGCACTTGCCAATCAGAAGCCTGTGAACTTTTAGAGGGATGAAAGGACGGCCGTGACATACGTTTGATGTATCGAGAGGAATAACTACTTACGTTGAGTTATTGGAAAAGTTTTGTGATATTTTTTTAGAGTAATGAAATTATTTTTTATGTCGTTGCGTATGTGTGTATTTCACTTTGTAGTTGTGTTTATCACGTTCTGTCTATTTTAATTAACTATTATTTTGTTTTTAAGTGAATCAATTGGCAATCAATTAAATCAAACTGTATATAAACGTCTTAATAGCTAGTTTAAAAGAAAAACCTGACAACTAAAAATTGGAGAAATATTTTCAAAAATTAGTAGCCTATGTCACTCTAATAATAAAACACCTCAAATATTCAAATCTGACATCGTTTGGGCTGAGGAGTATCCCAAATAAACGGACATACACACACGTACATACATACATGCATACATATGCTCGAAAAACATTATCTTTCTTAGGTCGTATTAATAATATATAGACGCAGGAAAAAACATAATGTTAATACCAGATGACAACATTTCCCGGTACATTTATCGGCAGACCGTACTCGGTGACATACGTCAGGTTGTAAAGAATAAGAAAAAAATTTACCTCACTTTTGGTATGAGATATAAGGTAAGGTGGGGTAAGACTAACACTGTCTATTATCTCGATATGCACTTGAAGAAACGACATGTGTGTGTTTTAGCCGAGAACATTTACGTTTGTTCTATCTTACAGACTGGAAGAATTTCGTATTTAAGCTATACGTATCGAGATAATAGACAGTGTTAGTCTTGCCCCGTGTGTTAGTCTTACCCCATCTTACCTTATAAAACAACTACTGGTAAAGACGCCTTACTAAACTTCTTTGTTCCTCCGTAAGTTCAACGACCTCAGATCAAGAAACGTACAAATTGAAAGTTTCAAGTGTTTTTAGTTTAAAAGAGTTCTATCTACTGGATTTATTTGGCTCTAAACCTCTCAGTTGGAAACTGCTTGTCACATACTTGCCTGTGTTTTATTGTTTAGAAACCTTTTCCGTTCGTTTGCTTCAGGTTTCTACCCCACTGCGTGAGATGTTTGTATGTATGCATGTGTGTATTTATGTATGTATATATGTATGTGTATTGTATGGATGTGTGTATGTATGTCCTTTTTTGGTACGCTCTACAGACTGAAAGGCGTGAAAGATTTCAACGTGGGGTGTCATTGGATTCGTCGCGATTGTGAGAGTGATTGTGATAAGCTGTCTGAATAGCCAAAAAAATGAACATACTATACATACATACATACTTTGTAAAAATATCTACGAGAACGACTGCCGACAAGTTGTTATACAGCTTGGTTGATCATACTATAGTATTTAAGAACGTAGTAAATTGTATAAAATAATAAAAAATCTACACACATACATACACAATCATACACACACACATACCCAAATAATATTGCTGCTACCGATCACCACAACAAACCATAGTCATTATAGTTTAACCAAATAATGCTTTTTATTTACACTTACGTTGAATGAATTACGGTCAATCACCCCGGTGGTTTTAAAATAGCGTTGGCTTTTTCAGACTCATTACGGTAGGATTAACCAACCACTAAGTACCAGTTGGCTGTTAAAATACAATAAGGTATCTTTCGTTACAAGTGGTAATATCTGTCAGGATAGGTCAGTGACCTGTGACCAAGTGAGTCAATCAAGGTCATTCATCATCATCGCAACCCATATCTGTCCCACTGCTGGGCTCGGGTCTCCTCTTACAGTGTAGTCCACAGGTTATAGTCCACCACGCTGGCCTAATGCGGATTGGTAGACTTGACACACCTTTGAGAAGTTTATAGAGAACTCAGGTATGCAGGTTTGGTCGCGATGTTTTCCTTCACTACGGTGAACCTTGCTACGGCAAGTGATAAATTATCTAATCGGATTGGTGAACGAGTTGGTAGTTTTTAAGACGTCCGAAAACCAACGTTAGATGATAACATGACTTGACGATAGTCATCTAACGATAACAATCAAGACCGATAGGTTAACTTACTGTGTGCAGAAGAAATGTTAAAAATAATAACTTAGATCTATTTCGTAATTAAAGATCAATTAAGATTCATTTAACCACATTTTCTACCACCATTTCAAATTGAATCAATCATCAAATTACAATTCAAAAAAGGAATACATCAAAACCGCAATAACAGCGGTTCTCAAACCTCATAAACTCGCCACAAAATCGCGTAAAATCACAGCCATTATCGCCATTCCGCTTCAATCGTAATCCTGAAACAAAAGAGCACAGAAGATCTATGTTAGCCGCGAGCATCGATGTATTTACGACTTACTGTACTGTAAATTCACAGATAGCAGCCGCGGCATGTGAATATGGCCTATTCTGATTTTAAAAATGAATTTAGCTAAAGCGGTTATTTTAAAGTGGTTAGTTTCCTGTATCAAAGAGGTACTTATTAAGTTTGCTTGGTTGATAGGAAGATTAATAACAATGAAGGATGATTATTTTAGTGTGAATTAACCAATCATCTCCCCCCCCCCTCTTAAGTATACAATTTAGTGTGTGGTGTAACTAATTATTATAATAATATGTTTAGTTTGAAATTATAATGTATAGTTTTTTAATTATTGTTTGAAACCAACCAAAACAATTAGCAATATTACCATACTTTCTTACCATTTAAATTAGCTAATTTTATGAATAACTTTTATGTAAAAACATATCAAATAAAGTAAAGAAACATTTAAACTCCCATTACGTTCAAACAACTAACGAAATCAAATATGCTGAACAAGCAACTCTTAACAATCTCCAAAGTATTTTTCAGTATTATTTGCTCAGAGACTAAGCTTTGAGCTAATTTAGAACGGTTTCTTGTTTTACAATAGAAAATTAAGTGAGACGATAACAAAGAACGAATAAATTTTAAAAGTAACTTAAAAAACTTGAAATAAAAGATACAAAGCGGTCGCTATTCTCTTGAAATAGTTGTCAGAACGAAGCTTTAGTTGTTAAAATCTCTGCAATGTCTCACTAATTGTAAATTAGAAGACTCAAAGTTCCTTTGTTAAGTAAAGTAAATTAATTGCAAGGAAATATTTAAATAGACAAGGAGTTGTAGAAGATACTCTGGTGTGCAATTGGCAGCAAAACTTACAGTTCGCTTTGTCTAGACCAGTGCTACTAAATCTTGGTTTGTATTTACGTAAATTTTATAATTGGCATGTATAATATTGCTAAGAATTGATCCGACGGCATTTCAGTATAAATTTCACATTTAAATGATCCACACAGGTATATCGAACAAGTCTATAATGTATTGTTTGACATAATTAGTTACGGTCAAATTTCGAACAGGTGTCGTAGTTAGTTAAACCTATGACAAACTTTTTATTTCCCTAAAAGGGTAATACAATAAAGCAATATGATTGAACATGTAATCTTCCTAATTTATAACGAAATACTTTCATTAACATGTGATTGAAAGCCAATATCGCACTCCTAGATAAACAGTAGCACAACTCAAAATATCACTTTTAAGTTGTCTTGGAGTACATGTAGTTTTTGACGCAGATTCTGATAATGGCAATAACTTGGACTTGGTATAGAATTTTATAACAAGGTCCCAAAATTAATACGTGACTTAACTGTAAATTTATTCAAGAAGCGTGTAAAAGCCCAACTTATTGATAAGGGTTACTATAGTGTAGATGATTATGTCAATGACAAAGACGCTTGGAAATGAACAGCTCTGCTACCAGTTCCGCTCAGGTTATAGATATACATATTGTAATGATAATAATTATTTACTGTAACTACTTTTTGTTTAAAAAGATGTGCAGGGGAGTTTCTTTCCCCTTTCTTCTCCTCCATATTAAAGCACCTTTACGAAACAGGGGTAAATTAAAAAAAAAAAATGTTTGACGTGCATAAATGTATCATTGATACCTACATGAATAAATGATTTTGAATTTTGAATTTTAACGCAATTTTAGGTTATTTTGAGTTGTGCTACTCTTTATTTAGGTATGCGATATATCTCCTAACTCTTTGAGAATCGCTGGCTAGACTCAAAGCTAGTCGAGACGCTTGTTTTAAATGCGCCACGGAATGCTTTAGTACATAATCCTATCATATTTCTATATCAGAGCAAAATCAATATTCGCAGATCTCCCTCCATTGTCGAAAGGATGTTTGAATTAGATATCGGATTTAGAGTTGGTTTTATTTTTGCATAAATATTCATTGATAACATAACCAGATTTGTGCTGAGATTTTGCTAAATGCATTTATGAGATCAAGAAATATTAATTTTTATGCGTCATTTTATCTCTCTACCCTTTAAGGTTTGAGACGATTTTTATAATATTTTTCTGTGTATTTGATAGGTTTCCGAAATGACTTAAAGTAATAATTAGACCCAGAAAGTGGTGCCACTATTTAGCTGCTTCAAGTAGTCCAAACTATTAAAGAAACGAGTATTTACATGCTGTCATAGCAGACTTTAACATGATAATAAATTCAAAAAAGTACCTTCATAATTTATTACTAAATTAGTTCAAATACCAAACATTTTATACACTAACAACTACTAGTCTAACTAGTAATATTATATCTAGATGGTCGAATTTTGACCACAAATTCCAAAACCAAATACGAATTGAATCATAATTCTTCTATTGTTGTAAATGTGATGTGAAAGTTTGTAAAGATGTTTGGATGTTTGTACGTCCTTCACGCTTGAACCGTTGAACGGATTAAGCTGAAACTTGGAACACAGATAGTTTACATCCAGGAATAGGACATAGGATAGATTTTAACCCGATTATAGGTTTCCTAGGGATACATTTAATGTTTTTTTAAACTACTCTTCCGCGGGCGAAGCCACCCGACGTCTAGTACGCAATAAAGTCTTGATACAATGTCGCACAGAGATTACAGGGGTCCAGACAATAACAATATTATTTGGTTGTTTTATGACAGGAAAATAATAAGCGCCCTGGCATTTATAGCTGAACAATAAAACTGGTAGGAGGGGTCCAATTGTTAGATGTAGGTACCTACTATTCATTACAGAACAGAAAAAAGCAATTATCATGCCGTCATAGCATTTTATATTGCTACTTCGTCATGTAATATCTTTTATTTTTAATTAGCCTGCTAGCTTTTTTATTCGGCCACATAAGTTGATCGAGTATAATCTAAAAGTCTAAAGTCTTGATGTAAAAAGGCATGGTTGAAATCCGACCATAGAAATCTCTAGAATAAATACATAGCTTATTCTTCTATACTTACATTATAAAGAGGAATCATTTGCGGTTTTGTGTGTATGTTTGCAATGATTTCACACAAAAATAGGGATCCATAACAAAAATACAATATTGTAAATCAAGGCGTAGAAAAAAATTGACATTTATTACTTAAATAAAACTTGGCATGTTTGTTTATTATTATGAAGGACCGTAATCGTAAGTACTCTTTTCCTAACTAACGTTTTTGTTCTCGCGATATAGCAGGCAAAGGTCTACCGAAGCGAAGCGAGGGCTTTCACTAGTATCTTTTTTAGTTATGATTAATATGACTCCCAATAAAGTCTCACAATAGTCATGTATTATCCAATTTTGGATAATGGATTATCCAATAAGTTTTATTATCCCGTGAACGGCCAATAACTTTAATCCGAAACTTTAATCCGCATTGTCGTTGAATAATTAAATTTTGTTGCGGTATATCGTCTGATATATCGCTGTTTCGTACAGTTTTATTACTGTTGCGGCTGATGGTACGAGTATATGTTTTATGATTATTTATTGTCATGAAATTAACAAGGAATAGGTCGGAATTACAAGTATGATTTGTGTTGTATATGCCGATGATATGATAGTCCTTGCAGCATCATAAACTACATTATGATAATTAAACACACTTCTGGCATAATTTCTATATTAAAATCAACAATTTACGCACCTTTAACTATGATTTTTTAATTTACAATTTGACAAATCTACCCATGACGGTTTATTTATATTTCCTCTTGTTCAATACATGCTCTTATATCGTCTTAGTTGCCAATACAAACTAGCTCAAAACATTAATAACTAATTAAATGAGTTAGCTATCTCAGGCGTAATTACCGTGCAGTAGTACCGAATATCAGTATTCAGCTATTATTATTACATAAACTATAATAATACTCGTAGGCTTACATTATTATTAGGCTTATTTTGTCTACAGAAATATTAATAAGTTACCGTAGAATCTGATCGAAGCAGTGATAGTTTGTAGAAAGATAAGTTCAAACCCGGCACGCAACTCTAATTTAGAAGAAGTTATGTCCGTATTAGATACTAATTATCACTTGCTACGGTGATCAAACATCGTGAGGAAATACACATCTGAGAGTTCTCCAAAAAGTTGTCAAAGGTGTGTGAAGTCTGACAATCCGCACTCCAGCGTGGTGGACTATGGCCTGTACCTCACACTGTGAGGGGAGACCCGAGCCCACCAGTGGGACAGTTTAAATCATAATGACGATGGTGAAAGTATTGACAGTATTTTATTTTTCTGTAATTTTCTAATTTATAAGATGAAAGGCCCTAACATTTAGCGGTCCAACAATCAGTACTGGACAGAAAGACCGTAAAAGTTAATTTTGGGAGCGTTTTTGAATAGCAAAGGTACCTACATATCGTACATACAGAGATAACGTTAAAAGTAATTGCGATTATTGCCAACATAAATTCAACTTTATGAGCTAAAGCATAGAGATACAATTTAATCGCGAGACATTAGATTTGGGGAGCGAAATTATCTTCTTAACATTCAAATAAATGTGAAAAAAGCGACGGCAGCGGACGAACTTTTAATTTGTAATTACAGGACTGTCCGGCTTTAAGGACCATTAACTTTTTTCCTAAATGTCCGTATCGTATGAGGCGCATCAGTTGTATGACAATATACATCTATATCTATACAACTAAATAAAATTGAAGTGTCTGTTTGTAATAATAAAATAACCGCTTTTTACTTAATACACACGTATATACGACGGTACACGTACCAAAATAACATTTTTTTTTATTTTTGTCTATCTGTTTGATTCGGCTAATCTCTGAAACGGCTGGACCGATTTTGACCGGATTCTGGCGGATAGCTGATGTAGGAGTAACTTAGGCTACTTTTTTCACCTTCGTTTCGGCATAGGTTTCCCGAAGTGAAGCGAGGGCGTGTCCACTAGTGTATACCTAAATATAAGACAAGATTTTTTCCTTTTTGTCCAAATTACAATAGAAAAAAGGAATGGAAGAACTAATAATTTACACTTTGTTTTTCTTTTTACGTCTGCTCTAGAAAGTATGTATGTATGTATGTACGTCTGTATGTATGTACGTGTGTGTATGTACGTTATATTTGTATGTGGTGTATGTCAACTTTTTTGAGATAATTTACAGCGCTAATTGCTTGACAGATTTCAACATGTAAGGTATCATTGAATTTCTCTTAATACTGCCTACTACACTATTATAACACTTACGACTTTTTGTCGCAGTACTGTCGCAGGTATAAACAGATACTAAGTATCAATAATAATGTCCGTTTGTCCACAAAAACCTTTCCTCTCAAGCAATACTAAAAGTGGGTTCTTTCATCTCATAACGTCGTGTTTAACTTCGAAACTGTGAGCTAAAGTGCGTCGTTAGCAGTTCTCTTCTTGACGATTTTATTGCAAGCCCGCGGCGTATTATTGAGAATGTCACAGACTATAACATCTATTAGAATTTACATGTATCCGCGAGGTATTTTTATACCATGGTAATAAAATTGTATTGCTTATATTGAAGACTAGCGGTCGCCCGCGGCTACGCCCGCGCGGATGTCGGTTTTCGCGCCAAAAAGTAGCCAATGTGTTGTTCTGATTTTAAGGTCTTTTAATAATTAGAACATTTTATGGTTCTATCCTTTATAATTTAGGTGAAGTACGCCTAATAAAGAACTTATTTGGAGAACGCTTCCGTGCTTCGGAGGGCACGTTAAGCCGTTGGTACAGATTGTTATTGTTAGCTGACAGTAGTTAAGATATATCGGAGACACTTGGGAATAAAAATTCCGCACTGGAGCAGCGTGGTGGAGTAAGCTCTAGCTAAGCGTCCTCAGTAATGAGGAAAGACCCGTGCTTAATAGTGGGCACGAACTACTTTTTTAAATTAAATTAATGGTTTTTAGTTTACTTTACTTTATGATGAAGTAGTGATTTCATAAGGGGTCACACACAGATTATGGTGAATTATTCCCTACGTGTATATTTTGAAATCGCAAAATTCAAAATCATTTACTCATGTATCAATGATACACTTATGCACGTCATACATTTTTTTTATCTACCCCTATTTAGTAAAGGTGCTTTAGTATGGAGGAGAAGAAAGGGGAAAGAAACTTCCACATCTTAAACATGCACATCTTAAATTGCACTCGAGTCACTCGAGCAATGTGGCATAATTATTAGATTAGATGATTGTTCTTACTGCAATTAAAAAAAATATTACGTCGTATATTTACTTTTGTATCGATTCAATCAAACGCGTGGTTATAAAGCATTCCGTTTACGTTCGTGTTGCTACATACAATAGTTATTTACAAAACGTGCTGAGAACGCGTATCACGTCGTATACAAGGATCTTTTAAGTCAAAACTACTATCTAAATTTTTCCATATAATACTGGGAAACGTGTTATTTCTATCCCTAGTTGAATCTATGGAAATTCAAGAGCACTTCACACCTCCCTTACGCTAGTTATCACATTTTTTGATGTGCGTGCGGCTTTTTTGTCCACTTCACGCGTTCTTTTTGAGCCCTGTTATGACGACTGTCGTTCATAGATTAAACTTTTCAATACGAATTGATTTTCGCTGCCTTTTGTGATGAAATACCTTACACGGCTAATCTAGTGCTTAATAACTTTGATGATCCAAAAGTTACAGAATGTGTTATGATTATGACACAACGCAGTGTCGCACGTGTGAAAGTGACTGCGATTTTTGTCGCTGTATTGTCGCAACTAAAAAGGCAACAGTATTGAAATGTCGTTCTGTATTGTGAATTGTCGCTGAGATGTCGCAACGATGTCTTACGAAACGCTAAATATTGTCTACGTAAATTGGTCTCACTATTTTTTTAAAATGTTTTCAATATTTAATTTTAAAACATGTCGTCAAGTCGCACATGTGAAAAGGTACTAAGAAGTAAATAAAACTAAGGCATGACGTGTAAAACTCTTACATTTTCCTGTCTATCAAGTGCGGTCCCAATTTGGCAACTAACAGAGACTTTCATTTTCCTTTTACTAAAAGAGTCATCAACGAACAAGGTTTTTCAATTTACGTGAATAGTTTGTCGTTTCGAACTTATATTACAGTGTCCAGTAAATAGATTAGCTATCAATCTCTTATGTATGGCTTAATAACTTCGATTAGGGGCAAAGTAATTGATTAGTTAGTGTTTGGTATATTTAGAACACGATAACAAAGTAAATAGAAAAATTATAAACCTAGACTATTTTTTTTGGATAAATTTGTGACTCTCACAATGGAGATGAATCCTATGACACTGTATGTTTGGACTGTAGAGCATGATAGAGAAACGGACATACATACATACACCCGAAAAACAATGCCCTCTTCACGCAATCACGTAAAAGTACCTACTTATATTTCGTAAAAATCATTTTGACGACCCCGTAGCCTAGTTGGTAGTGACCCTGCCTGCGAAGCGAGGGGTCCCGGGTTTGATTCCCAGGGCAGATATTTATGTGACAGATAAATGTTTGTTCTCGGGTCGTGTGTTAGTGACGTGTTATTTGTGTTGTCCATGTCACCCGCGACACAGGGAATCCTACTGCGGGAGTGTGAGTGTGTTAGCGGAAAACCGAACTAATTGTTTTTTATATAACCAAAATCAATCGGCTCTTACAACAGAGCCATATCTAATGATACCTAACATGTTGAAATAAGTAAGCCTTTTAGGCTGTAGGGCGTGATAAAGAAAACATACTCGTAAACATTACCCTCTTTCTAGCGCAGACAAATAACAAATAAACGTTGGTCACATTAAGCCCAAATATTTATAATTGCGTCGGGCAAAACTTGTCTAGTTCGGATCCCCTACCATCTATCCCAAACGTGTAGCAGGAATTATTTCTGATGGTCAGCGCGGAAATTCAAGCGCCATTAATTAGGAGTTTCCTTTCCAAGTGGACTATAGACTACAGTACAGTTTTTTTAATGGTAAACAGTATATACCACTGATAGTTTAATTGTTGAAAGCTAATCTTCTGAACGGGAGTTCTTTCAAAAAGTTATGTGCGTATTAGGAACCTGCGCATCTGAGAGTTCTCCATAAAGTACTAAAAGGTGTGTGAAGTCTGACAATCCGAGGCCAACGTGGTGGACTATGACCTGTACTACACTACACTATGAAAGGAGAACCGAGCCCAGCATTGGGACAGTTATGAGTGATGATAAAGATATAGAAGTAACATTAAAACGTCTAGTTATTCTCTCCAAACTATTAGTAAACTAAAACTATATCGCAGACAGTTTTTGAAACAATGAAACAGTGAGAAATACAAAAATTCCGAGCGTAGATAAGAGTAAAGTTTCTGCTATAAATTCAGCCTGAAAGTTCTGAAAACGTATGTGAAAATTGTATAACGCGAGGTCACTATCAGTGGTATGCAAATGCGTCTCCCATCTACGCGCTTTAGAGTTTCTAAATCGAAATATTATTCAAATAAAGATATTTTATTATTAAGGGTGAACGCAAACGTCCGGAATTTTTCAGATCCTGTATTCACAGTTGGGGAGAACGGGGTTAAAAGAGCCAGGGGTAAGTGTTTTTCTGCTATGGAATTGTTCGCGGCACAAATTACCCCTGGGTTTTTCTACCCCGCTCTCCCCTACTGTCAGTGTTAATTCAGAATCTCATAAATTCCAGACGTCTGCGCCAGGATCATGGAATTCAGAATCTGATTGAATTTTTCAGAAAATCAGATTCTGAATTCAGATTCCGAATTCTATGAGCGTGGCGCAGACATCCTTACCCCTCCCAACTATAAATTCAGAATCTGAAAATTTCTCTACGTGTGTGCCCGCCCTAAAGGCCTAAGACAGATTTATACGAAATGCTTAGCTCATTCTAGGGTTTAATTACGAGTTTGAAGTTTTTCATTCATTTGAGATCCATATTCATGAATAAGAAAGTTTTAGATTTATGTAAAGTGGTAGAAATAGCTGACAAACATCTAAATTAGCAATTCTTGAAGTTTGAAATGTTTAAAACCGTACAATGGATTTTAAAACCAGAAATCGGATTTATAAAAAAGATATTTTATAGTTTAAGATACTAATTAATGATCTTAATGAAGGTCGTATTGTAATACAGCAAATTTAAAAAAAATTGCATCGAGTTTTTAGTGATCAATTAAAGTGATTAACCAGTTACAACACTATCCATACTAATATTAAAAATGTGAAAGTTTTTATTACTCTTAACTTTTTCTAAGTCGGTTTGTTACATATATGCCTAAATTATTACACAGACTATTGAAATTTGACGCCGAATCTTTCTAAACTAAGAGAAAGACTTGGTATTATAGATTTTATTCCGATAATACATTGTATATGTTCTGAAATGAAGCAATCGCGGGTTGTTAGTTATGTATTTATTCTAATAAAAATTACTATACATTATTAAATACGAATAACATTCACAGTATAATCCAAATACATTTGAAAGAAGATACTCAACATTACAATCAATAATAACACATAAATAAGTTATCCAATTACTACAACTAAATAAAATCACATTGAAATACAGTAATCATTTTTATTATTCATCATCATATTTCTCCACAACAGCTATACTAAGCACGTGACAGGAAACCATATCCATATTATCCATCATAGCCAGTCGAGCTTTGTATTCTCCACAAAACTCATGGTTTAAGACATCCTTCGCAAAATCTATTGATATCTTTAGACCATTCAGTGAGTACTCATTCTGTAAAGAATCGTAGTAAAATTAAAAATTGTAACTTAGTAAGGTTGTTCGTAATTAGTAAACTTACATAATTCTAATTATTAAACTTATTCCTAATCAGTAAACCTAACTATTCGTAATTCATATTTCGATCTTTAACCAGTACTTTTTTTGATAGACTAATCATTTCTAGAACCTAAAGGTGTATGAAACTGAGTTCTTAATTTATTTTTGATTGTAAACTAATCTTTAGTAGTCATCATTTCAAATATATCAAAATTATGCCTTTCCTTCTTCGTTTTTATTTAGCATCTCAAGAGTAGCTTATAAAAAAATTTTACCGCATCATGATCCAATCTTTGACCAAGCCATGCCATGCCATGCCATAGCCATGGAAACAAGAGACAAGTTACTTTCTTTTGCAAGGAGTTTTAAACAACAAATTACGAGTACAAGCAGATTCCTAATTACATTTTTGATATTAACGACCAATAATATAACGCAATGAGCGTAATTTTTTGTTTCATCAACACTTTTTGTCTTACCGTTAGTTTTTATTTTACCGTTAGTTTTTAATTTACCGTTATTTTTTGTGTTACCGTTAGTTTCTGTGTGCTATTTATAAAAATCGTAACTTGCCTTTGGTATTGGACAACTGGTAGAATTGAATGTAAGTACGAGAGGATGCCACGGAGTGTCTGCGTTCTCCAAACTTGAGCAAAAGTCTGTCATCACACTATACATAAGCTCATCTCCTAACTCTGTACATTTAGCTATCTGTAAATCCACCTATAAAGAAGCAAATTACTTGTACTGTTGAAATTTATTTTGTAACGTAGATGCCGTTTTAGGTCTTCAATCCGCTTTGGTTACTATTCATATCAATTACAATATAAAGAATGTTATAATGGGAAATATTGTTATTTCTACTCTACAAATTAAGGTAGTTAACTGAGAAGCTTTTTATAATTTTTTTCCTGGATTATATCCCAAAAAATGAGACTGTTAAATCATTCCTTTCAACCCAGTTCTCCCCAATTGAACATTCAGAATATGAAAACGGACGTTTGCATCCGTCCTAGAACAATAAAATCTTGGAAGCACCAAAAAGTACGTACCGATATACCCTCTTGCATATCCTCAATGAACACTAGTTTGCCACTTATTGATATGCTTCCTTCCTCGTCATCTGAACCTGGTGAGCTACCTAGTTCTACTTCATCACAGTTAAAGTGTGTGTTCTCGAAGTCTGGACAACTCTTGATCACGTCTGACCATTCTGCTACGTAATATGGCTACGGACAATGCTGTTTATTAAATAGTCTTTCATTTGAATGTGTGTGTACAGCAATAATGAAATTAATTAAATTTTATGCTGATGAATGCCTCATTTTTAATAATTTGGCTAATAAATATAACAAAAAAATAAAACTATGTACTTACATCTCCCCCTAAACAAGATTGAATGCAAAAATACAAAAATAAATAGACCAGGAAAAACATTATGAGGAAGCAACTCTTTTCCACTTAATAAAATTGAAATGTTCATTTGAGTTTTATACTTAGATCGATAGTAATCTCACACAATTGTATGTAATGTAATGTGAAATAATAATGTGTTATGAGGACGTTATTGTCATGAACGCCATAGAAATCTAAATATTGCATGTTCCATGGCAATAAGCTAATAAGCAAACACGCTATTCTGTTTTGACATCATAATTATGTGCAATATATGAAAAATGATAATCTACAAATTAATTTAGGAAATCTACGTGAAGGTATTTTAATACGATTAATTCAATTGAATTTGGTGATAGTATTTTATTCTTAAGATTTAATCTCTGATAATAAATACCTAAATACAACAACTTGTACAAATCGTGTCCCGGATCAGCGCTGTTGCGAATTTTAAGTAGCTAATATACATTTTGTTGTTCTCATTGTCTTCCAAAGATCACTCAACGAGTAAATATTTCAATTCGAATTGATTCAACCAATATTGCTTGTAATTGATCTAATGATGTTACATCTATGAGCAGAATTTTCGTTGCTTTTAGCGAAATTCAAGTGTCAACAAGTAGTTTTAAAAACAAACACTACTTTAAAAACAATTAAAGACAGGGATAGTATAAAATGAGATGAAACCAATGATACCTCACAAGTTGAAATCCGTGAAGCTGTTTGGGCGGTAGAGCGTCCCAAAGAAGTGGACATACATACGCTTGTAAATCATTACGCTTCTAATAAGGTAGTCAGGAAAAAACTAAGAGAAACTGTAAAGCTAAATGTTATTATACACCAACAAGGAGATGCTATTCAACATCTAAAATAAGAGGAATATAAGTGACTACATGTAAAATTCATTTTCCCTTTATCTCTTTCTGAATTATTATTATAATCTAATATAGTTCAACCGATACCCCTCGCATACATTACTCTCATTCGAAACAAACAAATGGGATCTCCTGGTAGGTATATCATTTCCAACATAGTAGTTTTATGGAAATGACGCCTACTTTTAAACTGTCATAATTTTTAGGTTCCGATTGGAGTTTCCCCTCTGCGTATTTGTTATCTTTCGGAGAATAAATGAGTGTATTTACAGTTTTGATTTATTTCCTGTTTTCATACAAACGTGTATTGAGTTAATGTATACTGAAAAAACTTCTAAAAACGCTTCGTAAAATGTTTGTGTACATGATAACAATACTTATGATTCATTGAAATTACAAAAAAGAAAATTATCTCTATTCGTTTGTGCTTTAAGTGTTTAATATGTTAATACTTTTTAATTTTTAATCTTCAAATTAAGTCTATTTATCAACGATCAAACATTAGTGCAGATTTATATTACACTAAGTTAAAATAGGGCTACCAAGAAATTATCATTTCGTTTTTTACGATTGCCTCTAAGTAAGCACGACCGAGATAAAAATAATCGCGTACATTTAAATTGATACAGAAGTTAAATCCACAATAGTTTTATTATCCCTTTCAACTAATCCATTACCGTTGCCAAAACATCAACAAAACAATCCACACACATAAGAAAATGCGAATTAATAAAATTTTGGGTCATCTGCCTCGCATAATTTTGTAGGGATAAATGATTTAATTATGCGCATAGAATTGCCAGCGCTCCACTTAATTTGATTGCGAGTGACACCTATATGAGGCTATATGCAAATGATACGTTACGTCTAATTGAATATCTTTGTTCCGTCAACTCGAGTTTCGATGACTTTTGGGATTCGCTTCCCCTAACACAATACCATTTGAATTTATTTCGTCCATTAATTTAATTTTACCTATTGTAGGTACGCTCATTTCAATCGTGGCAAGTTCATTTTATGGCACAATAATTTCGTCAACTAAAGTTCTTTCAGATGATTAAAGCTATATGATCAACATTTTTTCAATCAGAAATTGACATATTTGTTTATCAAACTATAATGTATTATCATCTACATAGTATTTTAGTTTGAATTCACAAATAATACCTTAATTATTTTTAATTAATCATAATTAGACAAAGTTAACGTTAACGATTATTAATAAAGTCATTAATTTATTGTGCTTGTTATACTAAGTTATTGGTTGTAATATATTATGATTCTTTGCATTGGTATGGTTTTGTACAATATTTTTTACAACGTATACAATTTTTTTTTTAAGATGGGTGCACAATAATAAGTAGTGATGATGACCACAATATATTTTTCGGTGGCCCTTTGAATTTTTTTCAATTTTAATAGGTGATTAAACAAAATAAAATACTTTTTATATTTAGAATATTATATTCAGACTGTAAGTTTCAGGAAATTGATTCCTATTATCATAAAAGAAAAAATAATATTACAAAAATCGTCATGGTGAGCAAGATCTTTTGAACATATTGAAAAATATTGATTTAGGTTTCTTACATTATCTGTTGCAAGCAATGATATTTAAAACTACAAAATTATGTCTTAAGTAAATTGGAGTTTTTTTTTTAAGTACGAAAGAAAAGACAAATAACTGTCGTAAAGATAATAAGGATTCATGCAATGTAGCACAAAACACTTTTCTTCTTACTAAAGACGTAACATAAGTAGAAAATATCATTAGTCACAACCAAATTTTCATCAACATTGTCTTAAACGTTGGTTGATCTTAGAGTGTCATCTATCCAGTCTCTGTAGCTAGCAACTGAGGTGTACACTCCTGGCCAACCTTCTCTACCACATCCATAGCCAAAGGAAACCACTGCGATGGATTCCCAAGTTCCAGCTATACTCCTCATTAATGGACCACCTGAGTCTCCTCTGCAAGCATCCTGGGAGAACACTCCTCCAGCACAAATCTGCCTTTCAGTCAATGAAACTTGGAGACCACGATATTTGGACACACAATCGCTCTTGCTGAAGATCGGCAAACTCAGCTTCAATTTAATCGGACTGCTTGTTCCTGAAAGATTTGTAATTTGGACTTTATTCCCAGGGGCTAAAGAACTATTTTGCTATGCGATACACGGAAATTCAAGTCATGTTAATTCTGTTTTCCTTAAAAACTGGTTACACAAATTTTACATGTGCTTAGTTCAAGAAATTGATTTCTAAAGATCAATATTGTTGATATTGCAAAATTTCATGTCAATTTATTTCCAATTCTCAAAGACGAATCATTTTTTTTTCGGCGTAGTAACAAGTCAGAACAACAACGACATAGAACGGCATAGTATAAACGAGTATATTGTATGCTTATTTGGATCGTTCTACAGCCCAAACAACTTGACAGGTAATAACATGAGTGATGTTATTAACGTTGTCTTTGTTGAAGAGTAAGCAACAGAAATTGACACATATTACATACATACTCTCTCTAGTATATTTAAAAGCGGCTTAAAGAGGCTAGAAATGAATAACAACTTGCCTTCCAAAGTTTTTCCCCATCCAGCCACAAAGACATCACTACCATCATCCAATCTTAAGTTGTTGCTTGCCAAACAAATTGGTTGAACGTAATCTGTAAAAAAAATGTTTTATTACATAACTAAAATAAACTAACGGCTATAGCTCCGTTAATCTACGTGTGTTGTAGTTATAGATACAATGTTATAGCTGTTAGATGTTATATTTGAAGGCCAATGATTGTATTATCTATGGAGACATTAGGAATTACTATAGGCTCAGATTTTGAATAATTAGTAACTACTTGTAATTCTATTGCAAGTATGTTTTCAGTGACAATTTCTTATGTAAATTAAAAACTTATTATATTTGTATCTATCCCTAACTAAAAAAAAGCTATATCCCCTTTATCAACTTCTTTCAGTTTTATTTTCGCTTCCGATTTAGGTAAAAAATATCCAAAGTTCACACAAAGTATTATAACGTCAATAATTTGCAGGCATTTTCCGGCAGTGTTAAGTATGACGCATACTCTACCAATATTTTATTAGCACCATCATAACAAAATATGATTAGTTAAATAACTATAATTAACAAGTTATTTTCCTCGTTGTTGAACACGAAATAGATAAGGAAAATCATATTAATAATCACTTACTCATAATTAATTGATAGGCAAATAAAATACGAGTATGATTTGATTGTCAACTAATACACTCGCAAACGTATTTGTATTTTTAGCTTTTACTGTCATTTCAGATAGTTACGATAATTATGATAGGAGAAACTGTAAAAGATACTTCACAGCTCTTTAATATTCAGTCCCTTAGTATTTTTCTTATTAGTGATTTGTAAACTACTCTACTCTACTATATACTCTACTATATCCACTATTGTACTCTATCCCCCTAATTAAACATTAATTAAATTTAATCTTAAATTAAGTTTAAAAAACAAAGTAAGCAGGGAATACATTCTAATTTACTCTTTGAATTTAAGTTAATCTCAGGTTTAGGTAGTTGGATCATAAATTCAGAACATTCGTGTTAAGAGATTTTGTTAATAAAGCTATAGAAGATTTATTATCATTAATTATCAGTGCGATAATAATAACATAATGGCCCCAGTTATTAAGATGATGATGTTCACAATTAACAATAATTCGCTCGTTCTGTTACTTTAATAACATCACTTTTAAATAATTAGATTTTGTATAATCACTTGTTTGTCGAACAGATTAGCAAATGTTTGTTAAATATTCACATTATTATCGATTTTCCTAATGATATTTGGAAGTTTATTATTGTTATTTTGTCCGATAAATATTCTCAGATCATTGATTTTCCTTATGATATTTGGAGTTTTATTATTATTTTTTTGAAGGTTTCAGTCAGTAAGGTTTTATAAATATCGCAACATTAAATTAAACTCGTTTAAAAAGGAAATTAATTCAAATATTTTTCGATAAAATGTGATGAAATGTAAATTCCTGTGTTAAAATCCTCATGATTTTTTGGGATTCCCATGTCAATTTTTTACAAAATATTAATTTATATTTTACTTTTAACATTACGAACTAATTAAATACTTATATCGTCAATATTAATATCGTTTAAAAATTCTCTTTCATTGATATTGTTAAAAATATTACTCCACCTAACATTTACTTTACATTAGTCAAATAAAGAATTACGTTTTATAAAGATCATTGATTTAAACCAATGAGATTGTTACTAAGCATTAACTTTGTGTAAAAAAGTATATACCAAAAATGTCACCTAGAATACTGCCTTGAGGCACACCATATTCAGAATATGCTTTTATACTTTGATCCACATAAAATAAAAACAAAAAATATCAACAGACCAAGAATACTACCCTAAGGCACACCATACTGAAAATATCTCTAAAACCTATTTTAATTGATTATTAAATACTCACAAGTATAACGAGCTCTCTGGGCAAGCCTTATAATGGAAATGTCATCTCTTCTATTCTTGTTCTTATCAGAGAACCCTGGATGAGGATACGCTGAGTGAACTGCTATCTCTTGAACTGGGTCTGCACACACGTTGTTCAAACAATCCTTATCAGTTTGTAAGTCGTATTCACCCAAACGAGCTGTCTTCCTGAAAACGAAATAATTACAAATCCTTATCAATCCTTGCTATAAGACAAAGGAGATTCTGTATGTCTATCTGTTACTTTTTTACGTCTAAACAGTTCTACGATTTATTTGAAATTTGATGACAAAAAAGTAGTTCTAATACTATACATATTTAAATCTATTTAAGCCTGAAGGGTTCTATCGGTAATTTTTTAAGAACAACGCAGGCAAATACAAGTATGGGGCTTGACTTTATGAATTACATTTCAAAGGCAAAAAATGCACAAAGAAAAATTTTGTTCTAAAGACACAATAAGTTATAATAGAATTTCGTCTACAGAACAAGTCCATACATACAATAAAGAATTATCTAAAAGCCATGAAAAATCTGTAGACAAAATAGTCTGACAGTGTTACAACTAGAAACGTAGGTAACAGGTTTTTAGACAAAGGCTCTATGCTTATGTGGGAATTCCTATGTAGATTGCAACTTAATAACAAAAGTTAATAATTCACAAGACCAGATTGGTTACTAAGATAATGATGATGTATTAACAAGTTTCGGAATAAAACAAAAGATTTACAGTTTCCCGACAGCAGTTTCGATTTGTCCAATCACACAATGCGCTGCTGACAAGATGTAACGATGATTGATCAGCACTCCACCGCACTGATATGTCAAATCCCGTCTCGTGGCTGAAATAGCATTGAATGGAATTACATTTCAGGACTTCAAATATGATAATTTACACGCTAAAGATTACAGATATAATGATAATAATATTGCTTTATGCAGCTTCCGAAAATTATCATTATTAATAGCATCGATGTTTTATCAACTTAAAGTATTAATAAATTAGATAATAGAATAGAAAAAACAGAATATACAGACAGATTAAACAGAGAGTAAAGTCGTTAGACTGAAATTTTTGAATATTTTTTTTTACATTTAACTAGTTAACGTTTGAAAGCAATCTGATCTAATAATAGAAATGATCTATTTGATGATAAAACGCACTAAAAGAAACATATTTTAGACTTAATGACACCCACATCATAGTTAGTCATGAATTCAGCTATTTCCAGCTTAATTCAAATGTTCAATTTGTTCAGGGATTTCTGTTAATAAAAGGTTGTTTATACTTTATCAATAAGATCCAACACAAATAGATACATACCAGGTTCGTAACCCAAAAGTGCCATCCACGGGAACTCATCTAAGTCAGTAAATTGCCCTCCGTATATTCTGTCTCCATTTGTGTCTATACCACATTTGTCTCTTGGAGTAGGGAAAGAGTCTTCAGGGTTAACTGGATCTACTGATCCAGAAACTGGTCGAACAACTGGTCTAGAAGTAGTAGTCTGAAATTATTTTACATTTGTTAAACAAGTGCCTTGTTAATACAGGACTTTTGGAGGGTCGGAACTCCTTACTGTATCTCCATCCCTGAACATCATCTCGAAATATTGTCCTTGCCAGGACGAATCAAACGACTCCAGTTTCGATGGGGTTGTATGGTTTGATTAAGGAGTTCTTATGGACACCTTTGGTCTCCATCATTTGATTAGCTTATTTCATAACAGTGTTGTAGTTTTATCTTTTAATATATACATCCAAAACTTGAGCTATTGATTAGGTTTTTGCAACTAACTTTGTCATTACTTTATTTGGGTTGAATTTAATTAAGTTAAGCTAACATTTTGCCCTAAATTACAACACATTATTCAATTTAAATCAAATGTTTTACCATAAATAAGGTAAAATAGTAAATAGCAATTTACAATGAGTCATTTAGATTTAAAACCCCGTCCAATTTTGCCATACTGGGGATTTCTACAAACTGTAATATCAAGAAGAGTACATGAGTAACTTAAAGCAATAAAATCACATTAATACACATAATTGTACCTACAAGATGTATCATCTATTATACCTATTTGTTATTTCCCCAGTATTGTTAAGGTTTTTCCCTAAAGGTAGATACGTATATTCTTACTTTCTTTTGAGTTGCAATAATAAATGACATCAAACTACAGACTAATCACAATTTAATTATTTAACATTATAGTTTTTCCAATGATCATCTATCTATTCACAAACTCATTATGTGTTCGTTAGTAGATACCAATCATCACTCTCTTCGGTGATCAAACATCGCTCGGAAACCTGCACACCTGAGAGTTCTCCATAACGTTGTCAAAGGTGTGTGAAGTCTGACAATCCGCACTCCAGCGCGGTAGAATACGGCCTGTACCACACTGTGAGAGAAGACCTGAGCTCATTAGTGGGACATTTATGGGCTATGATGATGATGATAATGATGATGATGATGAATACTTACTGCAGGCGTAGATTCTGTTCTAGAAGGCAGGGGACCACAACATACTCTAGGAACGTATCCTTCAAATCCGCACTGAGATTGCCTTAGAAATGAAACCACGTCACTAGGTAAAGGTTTCTGTTGAAATGCCGTAAGTAACGCCGGGCAGTCGTATAATGAGATACATTGACTAGTTTGACCGAGAGGAGTGACACATGTTGAGCCTGAAAACATAATTTTAATAATAATTTAATTTAATTAGTACCAGTTGAGCAATTTCAGAGATTAGCCGGACCAAACAGACAGACAGATAGACAAAAAAATTAAAAATGTTATTTTGGTATATGTACCGTGTATTTTAATATTACAAACAGACACTACAATTTTATTAAGTTGTTCGTTAAGAGAGCTATTAGTTTCTAAGACGAAATAAATGATTTGAATTTATAGATATTTTGGTATGTACGAATGTATATCTACTTGTTAAAATAGTGAGATTTTCGATGAATTAAACATTATGAGTTGATTTTAAATGACACGATGAAATGTAAAGTTCATTCACACGGTTCAGTATATCCGGTTTACGTGTTACGTAATTATCTTTGAATTTTAATGGCTATTAAGTAATTGCTTTAAGCATTCTACTTATCTACTACTAAGCTAGATTGAAGTGATATTATAATTATAAATCATTGTTTGGACTCGTTATTAAACGAGTATTTGATATGTGCAAAATCTATCTTTAAGAATTTTAGTTACTAATTATTAATCTATAATCGATTATTAAGCGAGTACCTATTTGATATGTGCATAATCTATCTTTAAGAGTTTTAGTTACTAGTGAATCTATATCGATCAATTCTGTACATAAAAATGTTTTTTCTATATAGACAATAAACTATTTTTAAGCTTTGTCTTTATTTTTAAGCCGTCTGATATTTAAATTTAGGATCAATTATTACTAAACTAAACTTGGGTTAGAAATAGTTTTAAATTTCAAAGTGGTAAAATTTGCAAAACCTGCAGATACCAAATATTCATTTAACAACAAAGTAATACAGTACAATAACCAGAATTCTCGAGATGTAATTCGCATGAAGATTACTATCGCCAACAAAATGACTAACAAGTCGGAAAACAAACAGGAAAATATTTAAGTTTACCAGTTACACACGAAACTAGTAATGACGTCAGACAAACAGGTAAACTAGTAATTCATAATTTTATAAAAAAAAAACATAAAAAAACCCAAGTGATATTTGTTTTTTTGTGGGGGAGAGATCATGGTATTTAATGATAATGATTTAAAAAAGTGTGGTTTTGTTAAGGTCTTGATATTAATATAGTATAGTTCGATTACTTTTCCAAATCTAAGGCAACCAAATTGATAGAGATTTAAAAATTATGTTCACTAATTTGACTATCACAATTCAGATAAATGTGATACGTCATATTGAAACCTGTCAAACCGTTTAAGCTGTAGAACGTGCAAAAGAAATAGACATACATACATACGCTCAAAAAAACCTGGTTTCCTTCTAGTGCAGTAGAATAAATAAAGCCTAAATTGGCTTGAAATCATATTTTAATAACAGTTATAATAAATATGACTAAAAAAGTATAAACTTCATGCTAATAACACCTTTACGAGTTGTCTATGAAATTCTTAGACTGACCCAACAGGAAAATGGTGGCTTAAAACTAAGAACTGTTGTAATTTATGGTATTCACTTTGTTTTTCAAGTTTTATAACATCTAGGATAATAGTATAATAATGCTATCTGTTAAAATAAACGATGAAAAAGATAATTATTGGACAAAAATTAGGGATTTAATTTCGAAACAAGTAGTCCAATTTACAGTCGTTATTTCATAAAACTATCTATTTAAAAGTGTGTATAAATTGTTGAATAAATAAAATTAAATATTAATAAATCCTTTGTTCAAATTGAAACTATATCCACAAAGCGACATGCATCACACGTCGGTATAAAATAAGGAAAATAACTTTTAATATTATTAAAACCCGTCTATAATTACATGATCTTTGACCAAAGATAAGACTCTATCAGAAAGTAAAGTCACTGCATAAAATATCAAATAATAATCTCCATAAAGTAACAAAATACTTACGTGCATAGCCCCAAAGAAACGTAAATCCAAATAGCACTAAAAAATTCATTTTGTTTTTTTTTATTTAATTCATACAACCACTGTCATTGCCGCGATGTCGAACCGCACTAAAACGTTGGGAACGTTATCTTAATTAAATGACGATACTTGTCGGTCCACTCTACAGTACTGGAAATTAGAGGTCAACTTCATTATATTTATAGTATGCTAGCGTATGTTGCGTCGGCAAAAAGACGCGTTCGAACCTGTTATAGAATGGTGTACGAGTATGTTTTAAAAATTCCTGATCTTTTTTGACCATGGGCAGTATTCAATGAGAAATTATGTGATAGTGTTTTTTTAAGTATACAGTATAATGAAATGTAAGAAAAATGTAGTTTAAAGATTACTTTAAATGATTTTGAACGTGTCATTACTTGATTAAATATTGCTATGTATAATTTCAGGCGTATATTTACTTCATTCGTTTATAAATACTCGTATCTTAATAAATCCTACTAATATTATAAATGTGAAAGTTTGTAAAGATGTTTGGATATTTGGATATTTGGATGTTTGGATGTTTGTCCCTCCTTCACGGTCTAACCGTTGAACGGATTAAGCTGAAACTTGGTACACAGATAGGTTGCATCCAGGAATAGGACATAGGATACATTTTATCCCGATTATAGGTTCCCTTGGGACGAAATCAATATTTTGTTTATCGACTTTTCCGCGGGCGGAGCCGCGGGCATCGTCTAGTATTGTATAAAAAGACAGCCAAATTTTAAGCTTTACTTTTATTATTATAGTGTACGAGTAGTTACCCTTATATTTTAATAACTATTGTTAATAGTACTAGCTTATTTTATGCTGAACTGAATATTTGGGAAAGTACATCAGAAGCCAAATGCTCGGTGGAATTTCCGTTCTGCAACAATCTCGGGAACAATTTACATTTCTCGTATTTATTTTTCGTCCTTATCTACGCACTCGGTTTGGGTTCGGTAAACGTATGCCATTGAAGAAACGTACACGAAATATGCTACTCATTTAATTTTGGAATTATTTTAGATGCCAGCTACCCGCGTTTGCTTCGCTTCGGGAACCGTACAAACAACAGATTAGGTTAGAAAAGTGATTTTTCATTAACTTGCGACACTAAGCGTAGTATTGCTTAACATTATTCATTAGGCGCTCAAAATAAACGTTCAAATTATCTAAGAACAAAGTACAGGCAGGACCAAATAATCTTCTAGGTAGGTATAATGTGGTAGCCCACCAATCGCAGTTTTACAGGAGCATTTTTTAAGTGTTGGAAAATCAAAAATGCTTTTTAACATTTGCATCTTCAAAATCTTCGTAGGTACCTATAATACTTAATCATAAAGGAACGAAGTGGAAATAAAAATCTTTTATTTAAAAAATATTATATTCAGACAGCAAGTTTCACGACAACGTATAAAATTGTAACTAATTAAAAAAATAATGATGATGATAACTATGATAATGCTGAGTATAATAATGATTGCGTTCAACTTTAACAACGTTGGATGATTGCATTGTAGTTTCTATCCAATTTAGGTAGCTAGACACTGAAGTGTACACTCCAGGCCACCCGATCCTTCCGCATCCTCTACCAAATGATACAATGCCGACAGCTTCCCAATTTCCACCAATATTTCTCATAAGTGGACCACCTGAGTCTCCCCTGCAAGAATCTTTGGCTAATTCTCCCCCTGCACACATCTGTTTGTCTGTCAATGAAACCTGGATGCGACTGTATTGTGATACACAATCGCTCTTGCTAAACGTCGGAATGCGTAGCTTTAGTTTAACTGGACTTGTCTCATCTGGAAATGAAAATGACAACTTTATTTCATATCCTTCTCTTACACTAAAACTTAGGAGTTCTCTTTAATAAGATATTGAAGGCCCCGTAGCCTAGTTGGTAGTGACTCTGCCTGCTTGTTCTCGGGACATGGTGTTAGTGATGTGTTATTAGTGTTGTCCATGCCACCCGCGACACGGCGAATCCTACTGCGGGGGTATGATGTTCGCTTAAGAATCTATTATGTGTCAGTGTTCATGTGTGTGTGTGCGTAAAATTTTGAATATAATAAAACAAAAATAGCCTCGTTTGAGCACTAAATGAGCTAATAGTCTATGAATTTATATAAGCAATAGTATCATGACAAAATGACACTAGGATTGCTCGTATATACGAGTAGTATTGACTTCATTAAAAAAACCTTTGTTGATTTACAAAACAATAACGTTAATTTTGATAAAATTGCTGTCAAGCTAAGAGTAA
>LGAG01000489.1:178001-190279 GCA_001278395.1 Lerema accius
TTAGATGAACCTACAATATTTGTATAAGAGTTAGCGTATTAGGCAGCTAGGCTGCGGCAGCCAGACGAATATAATGACGTATGAGAGTCCGCGCATATACGCAGCTACGAATTCTTGGCTATTTAGTACGCGCCTAGAATTAATCTAGTAATTAAATTACCAAGTTGAACAGTTACTAAAAATACTTATATACTTCAAATATCATCGACTGCGTATAGACAAAGATGGCAACGCATTGTCTTATCTTTCAAGAGAAACAGTACAAGAAAAACTTCGTAAGAAATTTGCCCTATGCTAAAGCCAGTTAACGGCAACATTTTAACTGATCAATGCTTCTCAAATATTTTCTGATTGTGTCTCGAATCCAAAAAATGTGAGGCTACTATACTTTTCAATATTATACCAATTACTTACAGTTTATTTACATATAGTTTATAAAACAAATTACTTACAGTTTCCCAACAGCAGTTTCTATTTCACCAACAACACAATGCGCAGCTGACAAAATGTAACGGCGATTGATTAGCGCACCACCACATTGATATGTCAATTCTCGAGTATAGACTGAAACAATGAAACCACATAACAATTTTAATGTTAACTAAATAAAGAAAAGTCCATTAGGCTTTATAACGCTTCCCTCACATATTTATGGGAACCATCAAGTTAAGCTTCAGCAATTTAATTTTGCTATTTGTCACCATCATCGTCAGAACCCATAACTGTCGCACTATTGGGCTCGGATCTCATCTCACATTGTAGGGGGTACAAGCTAGTGCACCACGCCAAGTCCGGATTGCTAGACTTCACACACATTTGACAACTTTATGTAGAACTCACAGGCGCGCAGGTTTCACGATGTTTGATCACCGAAGCAAGTGATAATTAGTTTCTAATACGCACATAACTACTAGAAAATCGGAGGTAGGTGAGGTTCAAACTCAGGAACCCCTTCGGGAGAACAACTTTCAAGCCACTAGGTTGTCACTGTATTATGGTTAGCTAAATCAACATTCACATACCAGATTCGTAACCAAGAAGGGCTAACCATGGAAACTCATCTAACGCTGCAATACTGCCACCATAGATTCTGTCTCCATTTCTATCTATTCCACATCTATTTCTTGCTGTGGTGTAGGAGTCTTCGGGATTAACTGGATCTATCTGAATAATAGTAAAATCATATTTTGTCAAAATTGGCTTTTGTTAGGTTTTGTTAAATAGATGTTAATTAATGCCTAATTGGTGAAGTTAAGTATGTATAATAAGATTTGTCTGTTATAGTTTGTCTGTCTATCTGTTTGTTTTTTTATTTAATTCTACATTAGTTTGATTTTGATAATTTACTTTTTTGGATGTTCACTCACCTAAGTAAAAAAAATGTAGATTAAAACATTTACATTTTCCTTAAATTGTCTGATTGATTCATTAATATTAACACTTCGTTAAGTTTGGAAATAGAAGATACAGCTATCAAAAAGAAACTCGCATTAAAGGCCTGAAAAGTAACACTGTTATAAAAAAATGTTAATCTACTTACCACAAGCTCTGCTCCATTTTGAACAGGTATAGGACCACAGCATACTGTAGGTGTACTTCCATTAAAGCTACATTGAGATTGTTGTAAGAAATGAACGAGGTTATTTGGCACTGGTATATTTCGGAAGGCAACAAGCAGCGATGGGCAATCATTTATCAAAACACACTGACTTATTTTGCCAAGTGGAGTAACGCATGATGAACCTGAAAACACGTAAAAATATCATCATCAACATCATCATACATGGGTTTATGCTTGAAAGAGAAAAAAAACCTAATTCAAAGATTTTTTTAAATCAACCCTTAAGGGGGTAAATATCACTGCAAAACTATAATTTCCGTGAGCAAAGCTGCTCGTACTTAGGTTAATATAAATGTTAACTGACTGACAGACACGCTACAACCTAAACGGGTAGACCTGGAAGCATAAAACTTGGCACAGGGGATCCTTATAAAGTGTAGGGGAGCACTAAGAACGGATTTATAACATAAACACAACCCTGTGATTTATAAGGAAAACTGATTTTACCCCGTCTTGAAAAGTTATTAAAACAAACAATACAAGCACCTTTTTTCTGTGTTTTTTTTATTTTAATTCTAATATTTTGGTACTTCGTTACAATAGCTGACTTACCCCTGCGGGCGTTATTACTCCAGGTAAGGAACCCAGGGTTTAGGAGCTATGAACTGTGGCAGTCAGACACACAAACATACAGATAAACCCCTAAATATAAGCCAAAATAGCTCCCATCTTCTGTCAAGAATTAAAAATATACTTACTTGCAGAACTCCAAAGAGTTGTGACACCAAATAGTACTAAAAAAATCATTTTTTGTAAGTTAAATATTACTTTAAAAACTTGTTCGTAAGCTCTCTATAGATAGACGTAAGACGGCGCGGCGTGTTAAATGATAATTTTCTGGTATTAAATAATTAATACCAATTCTAGTGAATCTTCTCTGAAAGACTGAACTTGAAAGGACAAATTTAGTACTATATATACTGAATTTGCAATACGAAAGCTACGGATGTCGTGACGCGACTGAAATTGATAATTTAATTATGATGCATTAATTACCACGTACCCGCTTCTCTTAGAAAACATAAATAATAGAATAGGTTTAAATATTTGTACCATATTTACGCCTGAAGGAACGTAATGATTTTTAAACGTATGTATGAATGTATGTCCTAATGTTCTAATCCTAGATAATCCCTACTTAATTCACTTCTTTTTAATATTATAAATGCGAGAGTAATTCTGTCTGTCTGTCGGCTACGCTTTCACGCCTAAACCACTGAACCGATTTTGATGAAATTTGGTACGACGATAGAACTGAACTTGGGAAAGGACATAGGATACTTTTGATCGCGAAAAAGTCGCGCGATATAACCGAATTCTACGCGAGCGAAGCCGCTGGCGGAAAGCTATCTATATATGCTAGTGTACATATATGTGTGCCAAATTTCTTTTTAATCCATTCAACGGTTATCGCGTGTCGGAAAATTAAACATTAAAACATCCAAACATCTTCACAGGCATTATTATTAGTAAGTAAGAAGGATTCTCAAAGTGTATGTCCTTAAATGGCCTACGTGAACATTCTAGTGTTTTCGATGTTACTAATTTTAGTATCTACTATCTCTATAATAATGAAGCGGTTTGCAGTAAGCGGTGTCTGAGGATGATAAATAATATTCTTAGTAGCAGGATAATAGTAATATAATTATTTAATAACTAGTGGACCCGCCCTCGCTTCGCTTTCGTGTACCTTTTACTTGTTAAAGTCTTCATTTAAGTAAAAAACATGCCAAAGAAATGAGTACTACTGTTGTGTTTTTCAATATGGCTGACCATATCTGTCAGTTACGTCAATTAGAGAAGTCTCATACTAACTTTAATTAAATTGTAATTACTTTTGATAGAGTGGATTGATTTAAATAAAATAAAGCCTAAATAACGCCCTGAGTTAAGGATTATCTATATAATATGTCCATGACACAGCTATACAAAATTTTTATTCTACTATTGTATAATATTACTTTTTCTTCTTTAGACTTGCGGACCTCTAAAAACGACTGTCACAAGCATAGCTATATACATATTACTACATTTTATTTAAGAACTACGACGAATGAAGACATTTGCAATGCACTAGAGTCTCACGTACTGACCACTCAGCAAGAGAAAATTGCAAGAGATCTTAACTGTAGCGTTTTATGCTCGCGTTTACTGAAAATTGCTAGTTTCGTATACAATTTTCCTGACACTCGTCTTATTTTTAACCTCAGGCGAAGAAAGGTGGAAGGAAATATTAGAACATGCACACCTGAGAGTTCTTCATAAAGTTGTCAAAGGCGTGTGAAGTCTGCCAATCCGTACTCCAGCGTGGTATGGCTTGTACCTCACTGTGAGAGGAGACCTGTGCCCAGCAGTGGGACAAGTCTACCCATGTGATGATGTTAATAATGATCTTTATTGACTCATAATTATTACAAACTTCTGCAAGACGAGATGTATAATGTTCAATTTATATTTTCGCTGTAGGTGTGTAACCTTAGTCTATTATGTTGTCCATGGCACCCATGACACATGTAATCCTAGAGAGTTTATGGGGAAAAGGAGAGAGAAGGGGGGTGAAAGGTGGGGATACGTACAAACAGATTTAATGACTGTTTACCTTAAATATGTCTTCGCTAAAAGGTTTTTTCAGATTGTACGGCTATTGATATAAATGAGGGTAGTCGTCGTTTCGAACAGAGTACATAAATCACGAACGTATCTGAATGAGATAGGTACGCTTTGTTTGCCGCGGCGCGTAAAGGTCGAGACACATTGAAAAAAAATATTTAAGTCATTTTTTCATGTAGGTATTAATGATAAATATATCATCATACATGTCAATTGATGAAACTATTGCATTGGGGAATACTATCGTTGTTAAACAGATTATAACAATCAAACAATGGTGGTGAAGCATAGTCAATATTTTATACTGTTACAGAAGGACAGAAGATAACTTAAAATACCTTCTAATGTTTTTTAATTGTTCAAAAATAATTTCAAACATTATGATAATGAAGATTTAGAACAAATTTTGTGTCTAAATTTATATCATCGCGGTAACTAAAAAACATTTAAGTAAAAAATTAAGGCGCGTAAAATAAAAATATAATTCATTTTGAAACCGTAAAAATATTACAAAAATATTCATCTAAACTAGCTTTAATCTACCATTCATTCCAAGTTCGCCAAAGACTTTTGAATAAGTCCATTTATTAACATACGGTCTCCTTGGATCAATAATAAAAAAAAGATTATTTTATAAATAAAAATATTTAAAAAAACCAGCCCATACATTTCACACATTTTAAGTTGTTCAATGTGTCTTGACCCTTACACTCGTCACTACGTTGATCATTTTCTCCATCAAACCATCTCAACTAGTCATTGATACAAACAAAGGGCAACTTTACCTCGAACAAAAGAGCTTAATTAGAATTCGGAACTAGATGCAGCTTTAATTAACATTTGAGAAACTTTTGTAAACTAGTAATCGTCAAAAAAAAAACAAGAAACTAATTGCTTAAAAATTGCCTTACAAATAAATATAAACCCTATATCACTCTCAAGATGGAGTATTATGCAATGGCACATACATTGAAACCTGTCAAGCAGTTTAGGCTTCAGAGCGTGACAAAGGAATGTACCTAATAAGCAATAAATAGGCTTGTAAAACCTCGCGCAGTTAGATAAATAAGAAAAAAGATATTTATATATTTGACGACCCCGTAGTCTAGTTGGTAGTGACCCTGCGAAGCGAGGGGTCCCGGGTTCGATTCCCAGCCGAGGCAGATATTTATGTGACAGATAAATGTTTGTTCTCGGGTCATGAGTGTTAGTGATGTGTTATTTGTGTTGTCCATGCCACCCGCAACACGGAATAATAGTGCGGAGGTATGAGTGTGTTAGCGTTTATTTTATTATTAAAGAAATAACATTTCAGATGACACAACAAAGGTATAATTTCCTTTATCATTACTTTTAATTGATAAGTTAAATCTACAATTTACAGAAAATATTCTTAAAACATTTCTGTCCATTCGCAAGTGCCAATTTCCAGTCAACTTTTCGATAAAACCAAACAACTTTCCTAATTAGATACTGGCGTTTCCAGCGGGGGCGCAGTCGGCCCGTATTAGGCGCGAAATGAACGGAAATACGAATCATTATTTAATGTCAATGTTCAACCGGATTGGCCTCGCAAATGGGGCGGTAATGATGCTCATCGATTTAATAATACAAGTACATGTATAGCTTTAGAAATAAATGAAACAAACTCAGGTAATATACAATGTTGTATTTAAAATATATTGATGTTCACTACAGTAATTTATTGTATGTAAAAGAAAAAAAAGAAAAAATAACGTATTCCTACCCCAAGGATGTCTGGAAGAAATTGCATTTTAGCGATGAACTGACAGCTTCAATACAATTATTTGTTTATTTTCCTGTGTGAATATTTATTAACACGTACAATAACGAGAAGAAATAAAATGATTAACAACAAACCTGTAGTCACTTATGGGTTTTTTATTCTTATGTGCTTTTTAATAATGTCCAACTTCATAAAAAATTTGATACGAATATTTTCTTTCATTTTGTATTACGTGGTTTGTTCTTTCCTAACAAATTCTATGAAATAGATCTTCTATCAATTACTTTGCCGAATAAGAGAAGGAGATTATTCATACATACTTGGTCAACTTTATTAATCACTCGGCCCTATTTGACTGCATTATTTATACTGACCGGGCAAAATGGATAATACTGAATTAATTAATTGGCCCCTTATATTTATATCATACAAGACTCAGCAGACGTCATTCTACTACATCTTTTGGTTGGTCCCTTAGTTTTCCACATCAGGTACTCCCGACCTTCAATTTTCATGTATCTTTAGTAAATCCTCTTCATATCAGTCAACTTTTGCTATGGCGGCGTTTCAATAACTCTAATAATTTGGCTGGTCCGTTGAAGTATCTCGACATCAGCACCACTTACTAGTTCTAACTGTGGTTCGAAACCATACTCGGCTCTTTTAAAATACGTCACAATTTTTTTATAGAAATTAGTCCAGCCGTTTAGGAGTAGTTCAGTGACAAACACACATCAACTGTATTTTTATATATTAAGATATCCCACACTTATTAAGAAGACTCTCAGCACAAATATCTAGTTAGGGTTCAAGCGAAAATCGTAGTAGCATCCAGTGAAACTCTAATTAAATTGACAACCAATTTCAAACCTATTTCAACTCTCAATTCATATCGGTAACACAAATTTAATGATAGGCTTTCAATAGAAACATTCACCAATTCCATCAATAGCTGTCCGCTCTCACTAATGAGATGGATTTTAAAAATATTTTCATTTCTTTAACCTCCTGTTCTATAAAAAGCGATTAACTAAGACTAACTACTTTCTTTTAGGCAAACATCCGGGAAAGGAATAAAAACCGCTTTTATTCAAATTCAAATCATTTATTTAGTTTTAAGAACTAATAGCTCATAAAAAAGCTGTTATTCAAATTCAAATCATATTTCGTTTTAAGAACTAACTCACTAAGCGCTCACTTAATAAATATTAAAATTTACAATATAAATAATATAAAATTCTTAATTTTTAATAACATAATAAAAAATTTAGGAAAATATAATTTACATCAATTAAAAAAAATCCTAAAGTCTCGTTAGACGATACCTATTATAACATCGGCCTTATAAACAGATACATTATACTTAAGCCTAAGTACGCTAGTATCTTTTTTCGTTTCACGCTTTTGGTGGTTTTAAGGCTTTATTAAGCTTCCATTAACCACAGGAAGATAACTCGGGTTAGGAAAATAAACATAAAAAAACATTACATAAAGGAGCCTATTTAATATGATGCGACGGGGACATCAAAAGACGTATTTTGAAAGTTATTGAAGTTTGATGGCATCTGGCTGCGCTTAAGGACGTGGCTGTTATTAGGTACAGATATTTATGTATAGTTAGAATTAAAAAAAAATTTGACCCGTATCGCGCAATGGTTACTACGCTGGTCTACCGTTCAAAGGTTCCTGAGTTTGATTCCCAGTGGTGTCGAAATTTAAGATGAATTTAAATTTTTGTTTTCGGTCTGGGTGTATGTTTGTGTTTCTGTGTTATCCATGGCACCTACAACACAAGGAATCCTAGTGTGGGGCTATGAGTGTATAGCGTGTATTATTAGATATATCAAACAAGTCTATAGTCTATTGTTTGACAGCTATGATCAAATTTTGATCAAAAAGCGCACCCTCTAGTATTTTTAAAAGCCAAGTTAAATTAAGTGATAAAAAGTACGAGTACACATGAATAAATATTTCAGTTCTTTTGTTTTCGTTTGCCATTTTATTCAAGAACATTTATTATAGCTTTTGTTTATAACCCTTCATAAAAAGTACGAAAAATATAACAGTACGTAAATATTTAAGTAGCTCAGTCCGAAATAAAGAGCTAGGTTGTTTTTTGGTTTTCTTTTTTATTACCTTTTTAGTTTAACTGTATGTAAAATTATTACTAATAATAAAAGTGTAACGGATTCACTTTTATAAAATGGATATTTTTTAATATAATTTTTTAATGCCATCATGTCAAATATAACGCAGGCACATACAAGTGTAAGATTTGATATGGTTAAAGTTTATATGGTGAAGAAGTGCATAATTTGAATGTTAATTAAAATCTGTGTTGCCAATTAATTAATTAATTAATTAAAGAAAAAGTCAGATATTGTCACGTTTCATGAATTTATGAGATATAATCGAATCAATACATATATACTTGGAGTACCTAATTCTTGTTACTCTTATACAGTCTTCTTAATAAAAATTGCTTATTATTCTCTTCCTCCAGTTACTTAGGGAGCAGTTAATTCTAGATTCATCACGGAATAGCTACGTGTTAATAAAAGAATAATAATCATTAATCATTGTTTATTAATGAGGGGGATAGTGTATAGTATAGTAGTGTATAGTATATAATATATAGTATACAATTTCCTTACAATTTTAAGCAAAACAAAGTATCTTCCATCCAATTATACCGACATCAGGTGTTAGGGCGACGACAATTAAACCAGAATATTACATCCACGGTTCACATTACGTTCAAACGTACGAGCTTTCTACTTTATAGTGTTATAAAGAAAGCTAAGGGTGTAGTCTAACGTGAATTGCTTTACGTGTGTGTACGAGACGTAAAGGAGAATTAATAAGGCTATTTCACAGAGCGATTTTGCAGACGGATCGCCAACCCTATTTTATTCTTATAGTTAGATTTATACGCTTCGGTTCGGTGTGATTCGGTTTAAGACTGTGTCTACATTAGGCATTCTATTAGCAGCCGACTCGACAAGACCCGATTAGGATCAGAACTAGACAAGTTTTGCACCGGCATGTTAACCAGATGAAAATGATATTTTATGACATAAAATAAGTTTCTGAACACATTGTGACTGACATTTCCAATTTATACTAACAGTTAGGGAGAGCGTTGTTAAAAGCGCCGGAGGTAAGTTGTGCCGACGCGAATATCTCAATAACAAAAATAGATACATACGAGTAGATAAACCCAACACTTTCAACACTGATCTACTACAACTGTCAATATAATTGAAAAATGGTTCCAAAAATATGGGGCTAATTTTATTCACTTTCTTTTACGTCCCTTAAAAAACATTACTTTTTAATTTTAGTGAATTAGATATAAAAGTGCAAGTGGCTGGATTTAGATTCTCGTGGGTACTTCCGGCTATATTTATGTGTCTGAAATAGGAAAATATCTGTCTGATTATCTGAAAACTGTAAGGTCATTTCTGGTGTATAGGCACAGAGCAAGGAATGTATCTTTATACATATACTACAGTAATTTTAGGATATATAATTATGACATAATTTTCAGACCATTTTTATTTAAACTCAAAAAACAATATTCTTGTCTTGTATGACAGATTACTACCTATAGTAGGTACAACCTCCAACATTATACAATGTATGAGAGCAAATTTTGTAGTCACTAAATGTCTTAGCTTATATATATGAAGACTCCCCTATACTCAAAGCAAAGCTCTCAAGATATATAGCCGATATTGAAAGTTATCGATTCAAATCTCCATCTTTATAAAGCTACATTCGTCTACCGTTTTATTGAAAGAGTTAGCTTGTAATGCATTTTATTGGAATCGTTATGTGTATTTGATCCCGTTTTAGTTGAATATCAGGTATCCTAAACGGTACTTACTATACCTTATTGTATATCTGAATCGGATTTGTCCTTATTTGATATATTTGGTAGAGATTAAGAATGAATTTTCTTACAATAATATATAAGTTTTTTTGGCAAATATGATATAATCATTTTGTAGACTTTGCAAATGTTTTCTATAGGTACCTATCTTAACTAAATTACAAAAATCCTTTAGAAATATTGTTGTTAGGTCGACATCAGCCCCATCTATCATTTTTCAGTGTAAATATTCATTCAAAAAACAATTTCATTAATAAAGTATTTTCAAAATAATATCATTAATCGATACCATAATTTACTTTATTTAAAAACACAAAGGGTTTAAAATCAAATAACAATAAAAAATAATGTCATTAATAAAATAGTTCTACAAATCGTTACTCTCCAACCTATATTCAAAATTTCAAAACATAGGCTTAAAATGAAATAACAATTCCATTAATAAACCGAAAACAATTTCATTAATGTAAATGGATAAGTTCTAAACACGAATATCTTGTTTTGATCCTGGCTTAACAAGTTAAATTATTATTGCTATTGTAAACTGTTATGACAAGCGCTTAAAACTAACCACGGAGGAATTGTAGTTATTATGCCTCAGGCGCTTAATATGAGTTTATTACTAATATTGTTGGATATGACGTAAAACGCATTAGAATTACCCTAACCCGGATGACAATTCTGCTTAGATTTAAGCGAGGGGCGAATCAAAATAAACGAACCTTTATTACCCCATTCTTTTATAGACTAGCAGTATAAAAGTGGATTTTTCAAATGGATTTTTGAGTGCCCCAAACTTTGATGACTGAAACTAAGTGTTCGAATTTACTGATACTTCAAAGGGTGGGTTTACACTCTTTTTATTCTTATATTTAGAGCTAATAAAACTCCACATTTAAATAGCTTTTGCAGTACTCACTCATCTGTATACACCTTATATGTGAAATACGTAAGAGTTAAATTGAGGACCCCTTTTTAAAGGCACATACGAGTTTCAGATTTGACGTAGTTAAAGATTACACTAAGTAATCTAGAAAGCTAAGTCTTATGTTTAATGTGTTTAAATAATAGGTAAGTACATTAATTCATAAAAAGCTAAGTTTTATTTTATCTATACTAATAATATAAAGCTGAAGAGTTTCTTTGTTTGTTTGTTTGAATTGAACGCGCTAATGCGAACGACCGATTTGAAAAATTCTTTTAGTGTACGATAGTCCATTTATCGAGGAAGGCTATAGACTATATTATAACATCACGCTAAGATGAATAGGAGCGGAGCAGCAATAAAAAATATTGCGAAAACGGGAAAATAGTTAGTAAGCTAGTTTTAATAAGTGTTAAAAATAAGTACATTAATGCAAGAAAATACAAAACTCACACTACTTTGAAAGGCCCTATTGACCACAATTAACGATGATTATGGACATCTACCAGACAGTTATATCGAACAAGTTTATAGCAATATTAAAACGCCTGATAACTTAGTAAAAGCAATAGAGTCTTAAGACGTATTCATAAAAGTAAACAACGCATACTCAACTTCACTTAAAGCTTACTTACTTTTACTTTAAAATAAGCAATTGTTTATAAGTAACCCTCTCTCACTTCAGTCGGGTTTTAGTTATTGATGTTTTTTAATAACAGTACTACCTAGCCTACTTTAGTGTATCTAAGCAATCTATTGGTGAAAAATATAACATACTAGACGATGCCCGCGGCACCGCCCGCGGAAAAGTCGATAAACAAAATATTGATTTCGTCCCAAGGGAACCTATAATCGGGATAAAATGTATCCTATGTCCTATTCCTGGATGCAACCTATCTGTGTACCAAGTTTCAGCTTAATCCGTTCAACGGTTAGACCGTGAAGGAGGGACAAACATCCAAACATCCAAATATCCAAACATCTTTACAAACTTTCACATTTATAATATTAGTAGGATACAGATGAGGAGTTTTGAAAATTATTTTCTAGATAAAAAATTACGTCGCATTGTGACACCAAAGTTTCACTGTAAATAACCTTATAAAAATCAACCTTTTTTATAAAAAAGTTCCAGGAGATTTTTCCTCCGGTTTTCTTTCGTCCCGGCCGACATTAGCTTACTTAGGCTTAAGTATGATGTATTTGTCTTTTATAAAGGCGATGATGTAATACATAATAAATTGTTTATCGAGACATTAGGAAGTTTTATTGTAATTATGTTAAGGATTTTTTTTTATAAATTGAATTTAAAAATAAAATATTTTGACGTTCATCAAATGAGCTATTAGTTCCTAAGACGAAGTAAATGATTTGAATTTCACAAATATACCGGGTGTAATCGTTAAGTGTGCACAGGCGATTATTCCGTAACCATTGCAGATATCAAAAAACTTTAAACTGATATCGAAAGTACATTATC
>LGAG01000489.1:200553-212057 GCA_001278395.1 Lerema accius
CTGTCATCGCAAATAACAGAACGAAGCACTCAATATTTGCAGTAGAATGAAAATAAAAACAATGCTTAACAACCAGATGTTTTTCATTACTAAAATATTCTACGAACAATTGGAAAAATGTTTCACTTCACTTCTTTCAATGAAATATTAGAATCGTGCATAAGGTTCATTTAGCTCTCGTGCTAAAACCAGGAGCTAATGAGAAAGCAACGTCTGCGCCATATACGTTTCGGAGAAAAGAAAGAATTCTTGGTAATAGAACTAATAATCTAAGGTTTCGTTCACAATAAACAACGGGCCATAAACATCGGCTGCGTCGTATTTCTTATTTTTCTTTGAATCTGTTCCGAAAAAGATCGCCTTGGCCATAAAAATTCGTCTATTAATTAGGAACGTGGTATGTTCCTTATTCTTAGGCTATGACATCATGTTCACGCGATTTTCAACAAAGACCCTTTGTCTTCTCAGTTGACAGACACGTAAATCTCGTCTGACAACCGTAGCATATAAATCCAAACTGAGAAAATATTATTTTTCGACGGTTTTACTTGTGGAGTTACGTCATTTTGTTCGGGTCGCGTCGAATGTTGCTACAGCGATGTGTCGAAAGATGAAATGGATTCTCGGCTGCATTTGTTTGTGCAGACGCAAGATAAATAACCATCCGTGAGTGCTTGTGTTGCTGTCCGCCTGTGAGAAAAATCTGCTAAGTGTGAGCTAACTTGGTCGCAAAAGGTTCCGGCCATTATAATATCACTGAGCAGTTTTTGCGCTTAAATTTTTTTATGGCTTTTTCATTATGGGGACTTTGTTTTAAGGTTACTTAGGTAGGTATACTGCATAAGTCTCTTACCCCATTAATGTATCAAACACTGAAAATTTTCAACGTCTAAAAATTACAATTTTTTTTTTCAATTTAACTTTTTCTTTTTTCCCTTACTATTACTGGCAGACTGGCAGAAAATACCAGCAGAAATTTGTCTATTGCAAGGTTATACGAAAATTATAAATAAATGATTATTTTTCAGTTCCACTTTAAGCCCTCTCTTTGGCGCAAGCAATAAAAAAACCTCTTATTTTTTCAATTATTTACAGGTAATATTTTTTTATTTTATAGGATATTTGTAACTATTTCTAATAATCAAGTATAAAGTCCTATTTCCTATCATATGTCTTAGTCCTATAAAAGACGGTTCGCAGTCTTAGTGATAGCGTCCTATTCCCTAGTTCCCTTAGTTATATCCCTTCGGGAACAGAACCCTAAAACTAAGTATTGCTTATTGTACCACAATAGCCTACTCATCAATTATAGTATGAAATGCTAGCCTAATTTCCCATTGTTGCATCGTTTATTCTAGTTTTATTTCACGAACTTATTAAGGCCTTCACATTATACTCGCGATATTCACTCAGTAGTAAATATGGCTTAAGATACCGCACTGTTTACAAAGATTTTTTTTAATTGAGAAGTTAAAAAAAAGTTGCGGGTGGCATGGACAATACAAATAACACATCACTTACACCCATGACCCGGGAACAAACATTTATCTGTCGTATAAATATCTGCCCTGGGAATCGAACCCGGGACCCCTCGCTTCGGAGGCAGGGTCACTACCAACTAGGCTTGGTCGTCAATTGTTCCTACTAACGATCTTCCATCTACTTTTTACCGCACCTACAGTTGCTTAATATCGTTAATCTGTTTGGATCGAGGCAAGTCGAGTTAAGAGCGCTTCAATTTCAGTAACCATGGTTATTATCGCGTATATCTGATCAAGCCTTATTGTATTTCACGAACTGATTCGAACCGATATGACCTCAGGTTGAACCGCATTAATCACAACTAAGGTATCTATAAATCGTGCTCATTAGACTTAAATAGGATGGTAAAAAATTGAGAAGAAATTGGCGTGAACAATATTGGTATTGATTGATATTGCACGAAACTTTTAACTGTTAACAAATTGGCGTTTTTGGTGATTTTAAAAACTCTTTTTGTCGTTCTAGGGAGACGTGAGATATCGTGAGATTTAACTCAATCCACCACTCATCCCAATCTCACGCGAGATTTTTGAAATGTACTCGTATGAGTCTAGTGTAGGTGCGTTGAATTTATTTAAAAAAATATAGAGCAAATAAAAAAATAAATCAAATTCTATTTTCTTGTTTAATTTAATATGTCTTTATTACTTTAATTAATTTTACTTTAGTTGTTAGGTAGCAAAAGTTTGTAAATATTTAATTTAGAAAACAAATCAAACACACAGGCTCAGATTTCTTTGTAATTGTGTCTTCTTACATGTTCCCTAGATGACGCTAAAAGCTTTTCATTATAAAATATTCAATAGTACGTATAAGTATTCAGTAGTACCAACCCTATTGATCCCCCAGACATAAGTTTTGGTCGAATTTTGACCATAACGTAACGTAACGGTAATATCGTAAACATTACCAAAATATAATAAACTATATTATGTCAAAAAACGTATTTTATTAGTTGTCTTGTTTTATATTTACGACTCTTAAACTGGTTTTAAAAATTCATTTCAAACTTGCGGTTGGTTTTAAAAGCCATTATTTCCAAGGGACCACAGAAATCATATTCCCTTGAGAATTTAACTGTTTTACGGTTTTTTCATTGCAGTTAGTTTACGAGCGGTTTGGGCGGCTTTCTTTCTTCCAACTAACAGTATTTTGAGCACCGAAGATTGCGTGTTTGATACTAATTAAATATCTGGATACGTGATTCGTCTGTGCCGTGAAATAGAGCTATTCAGTATTGTTCGTAGCTGTTTTTGAAGCTTCGTTCTTTAATTCATGTTGCCCTGGTACTTTCAATGATTTTTTTATCGTGTTATTTTGACTTAATTTGGTAAAATTGTCTTTACGAATTTTTTTATTTTACAATCAATAGGTACATAAGTACATTTTTACTGACGCAATTTTTGAAATTTCAAACTATACAACAGTGAAAATTTACACGTGCCTTGCGCCATCATTACAACCCTTAACTGTCCCACTATTGAGCTCGGGTCTCCTCTCACAATGAGAGGTACAGGCCATAGTCCACCACGCTGGAGTGCGGATTGACAGACTTCATACAACTTTGACAACTTTATGGAGAACTCTCAGGTGTACAGGTTTCCTCACGTTTTCCTTCACCGTAGCAAGTGATTATTATCTAATACGCACTTAACTTTTTAAATTAGAGTTGCGTGCCGTGGGGTTTGAAGTTAGGAACACAGGATAGACCATTAGTTCACACCACTAAGCTATCATTGCTTTACATTACGTTTTTTGCGCACTAAGATTGAATCATAAATTCGCAACGATAACATAAAATTCACGTCGATAATAAACTTTTGTGTAAGCAAACGTATACAAGATTTACAAATACAAATAGCAGCTTACGTCATCAGACCACTCTTAAATTAATACCGTTGTAAATCTCATTCCAGATGTCATTGTTAAATTGGAAACACCTTTACATCGGGGGGAGAATTCTATTCCTGTTGGTGACATCGCCACAGGATGATATTTTGTCCGAGACAGTCAGTAATTATTTCGAGGTACCCACACCTAATTTTATGTCACTTGTCAAGAAAATTTGGGCGGTAATGATGAAGTTTACAGGTTTAGTTTACACTTCACAAATCGTTTTTGAGACATGTTATTAAAGATACAACCCATTAATGGCCCACTACTGGGCGTGGGCTTCTCCTCATAACTGTAGAAGCCTATAGCATACTCCACCACGCTGTTCCAGTATTAATTACTCGAGTAAATATTGACCTAATTGTCGGAAAATTGTATGTTATCCAAAGGCCTCCGACATGGTTTAACGACTGTCATCTAACGATAACAATCGAGATTAATAGCTTAACGTGCCCTCCGAAGCACGGAAGCGCTTAAGAAGTAAATACAAGCTGTCACTCATCTCCTATCTGACCGGTACAATTACTTAACTTCATGATAATTTTGAATCAACGCAAGCCACCAGTCTACAAGCGCATTTAGTATCATATCATACTCGTGAATCACATGTCTCGTTATAAATCATATCACGACGTAAATTATGATATGGGTACACTTACAGCGAATAAAGTACTATTTCAGGCGCGTCAAAATAAATGACATTTTAAGTAGAATCTGCAAACTTGATATGTATCTGTGAGCTAAGGAAAAAGTGGTTAAATAAAATTTTTGACTCAAATTACTATGTAAGCCCTGGGTTCTTAACATAGGGGTAATTACCCCGGCAGGGGTAAATCAAAAATTTTACGGGGGTAATGAAGCATCTTATTATTAGGATCGTTAAATAAAAAATACAGAAAAAAGTTACTTGTGTTGTTTTGATACCTAACATTTTTAAAGACGAGGTAAAATCAGTTTTCCTCATAGGTTACAGGGGTAATATTGAATAGGTAAAGAACCTCTTATGTAAACAGTAGATATTTCAATTAATTTTATACATAGAATATAATGGAAGACGTTTATCTGTTATCTTCTGTTCCCTAAAATTTTTTGTACCTTTAAAAAATTAAAAATTTTGAAATTGAAAAATATTGTTAACTTACATAAATGATGGTCAAAAAAATACTGGGTGCTTGAATAACGTTAGATACCTACTGTATATTATCTTAAAAGCTCACCAAAATTTCAACGCTTCATCTCAGACCAAAAAATGTATAGGCTCAGTTTTCAGAACAAAAAATAAAGTTTTTTTTTTCTTTTTTTTACAATTTGACATACCTATGTCACAGAGCACGGCCTATCGAGCAATGTACCGGGAAACGTTATCATTTGATAAGTACGTTGTTTTTTTCTACTACGCTCATTTGTTCCGAAGTCTCAGTCTATATATTTTTTCATCTGTGCCCTTCATATATTAACACAGAAATATAGATAAAGGATTACGTCTACAAGCAGTGCTTAATAGATGTAGGGGTGTGACAAATGACTTTAATTTCCAAGTCAGACATGCTTCAAAGCGTTTAGACACGTAAGCTATTTATAGCTTCACTATTAGGGTTGGCAATACTGTTAAAAACAGTCTTATACTAATTATCAGTACATTATACCTTTTAATATTGAACAAAAAATGCTTAACATTAAACTCGGACAAACCAGAAATATATAGACTTAGTCTTCGGAACAAAAAAGCGTAGTAAAAAAAACATAACATTAAATAGCAAATGATTTATAATTTCCCGGTTCATTGCTCGGCAGACCGTGCTCGGTGACATACGTCAGATCGTAAAAAAAAAATTTACGTAATATTTTTGTTCTGAACACTGCGTCTATATATTTTTTTGGTCTGAGTATGCTTGTAGAGTTCTGTTAAATTTTCTTAAATATTATTTAATATTCTACTCAGAGGTAAATATACTTTATTTCTCGTTGAATAAGTTGCCAACCTTACTCATGACTGAAATACGACTAAGAAGAACTGACTCCTAATAGGAATAACTGGTATAACTTGGTTGTAATTTAAGTTATTTTGCTATCGTTAATTTATGAGTCATATGGCGCAATGGTTGCTATACTGAGCTGCTGTTAAACGTCCTGGCTTCGATTTCTTGCGGAGTTTGAGAGATTATTTTTCTCTGTTTCCTAGATCTGGGTGTATGTATGTGTGTGTGAGAGAGAAAGAGAGAGTGAATGTCCGTGTGTTTGTGTGTTTTACATTGCGTTCAATCACTAGTAATTCTAGTATCGAACTATTTTTATGGTGTGAAATATGTAATTAATTTTATTTTTAAATGTAAATTATATTGCCACAATTTTTACGTTCATTTCGTTAGTTAGTTCCCATGACAAAATAACAATTTTAATTTTGATTTTTTTAGGTATTATTTATGAAAAAAAAATTCTACGAAACTATTCATTTAACAAGATAAATATTATGTTACTTACAATGTGGAATAACTTTTGTCTTGACAATATTTTCAATATGTAAATTTATTGAGTTTTAATACATTTAAACCATTCAAAAATAGTTTTCTGAGGATTATTTTAACATCTCTTGTCATAGACTGATTCATATTCTTAATTACCATTTTATTTATTTTCCTAGAGGTGAAAAAACACTTTCAAAAGAGAATACTCTTAGTGCAGCTTAAAGCACACTTAAAATACCTCTAAAGATGTACTTTAAACATCGTAAGCCATGAATTAACTCAGACTTGTGCTTAGTTTGAGAATTCTAGCATTTTCTCGCGAGCTAGATGGAGCTTTCACGCGAGAAACCATTTGTTGGTACTAAAGCTCTGTTGTATTCGTAAAAAGCTCGATTAAAACATGTTTATGAAGTTAAAATGCTTTTGGAGTTATATTAGCTTTGTTTTAAGCTTTGATACATGCTGTATATAAATATAAAAATATGCATATCCTTATATAAGGTAAAGTGGGATAATACTAACACACGGGGCAAGACTAACACTGTCTATTATCTCGATATGCACTTGAAGAAACGACATGTGTGTGTTATAGCCGAGAACATTTACGTTTTTTCTTACAGACTGGAAGAATTTCGTATTTAAGCTATACGTATCGAGATAATAGACAGTGTTAGTCTTGCCCCGTGTGTTAGTCTTACCCCACCTTACCTTATATATATATATATATATATATGAAGATAGCGTAGGTACGTGTGTTTGTCACTAGACTTCTACGCGGCTAGATAGATAGATTTTAATAATAAAAATATGTGATATTCGTATATGTATTTTGGAAGCACCGTGTTTGGTTTACAACGACAACTTTGACAGTTCCCTTCTTTAAATAACGGAGCTATGGTGGTAATGTCGAGATACTTCTAAGGACAAGCTAAACTATCAGACATATTGATACGCCGTCATAGCAAAAGTTGTCCAATGTTATGAGCATTTACTAAATAAAATAAAAAATATTTAAAGTCAGTAAAAAAATTAAAAAAGGGAACGCTAAGTAGAAAACTAAGTCCTAAAACCCTTATTCATTATTTCATACTTTTCAGCAAATTTTTTTGAAGTTACTATAATTTTTTGAATTGTTATTGTATTAGCTAAAGTTATTATTTACACCAGTCATTTATTATTACGTGTTATACCAAATGTTTTTATTTTAGCACGAGCGAATAGAAATGATAAGTGCAATTATGTAAATATCAAATTATTAACATTAAAATTAAAATTGCTAGAATAATACCAAACAACATCATTTACTAATAATAAGTGAATTTTACATTGTACGCTCACGATACGACATCACGTACGATCACAACATCACGATCTTACGACATAAGTATAGATAGGTTTTTTGAAATATTACGTAACATTAATCGTATAAAAATTCATACAAACGACATGTTGAAGATCTAAATTAGTAGCTAACCTTTTAGGAATTAGGGAACATTTGAAACTATATCTTATCGTAAATCACAAGGTCAATTGATAGTATATTATTGAAAAACAATACCCTACCGTTTTAATAAAAAAAGCAATACTAATATATATTTGCAAAATGACTTTGTGGAACGATTCGACTGATTAGAATTAGTTAAAAACAATTAATTTGAAGTCAAGTAATCACATCTTGACAACTCACTCGTAACGACTACTTGCCGACATTTTTTACGATGTCGTGTCGTCGTATCTAAACAGGCGCTAATAGACAAGGAGCTAAGTTTAAAAAACAAAGAGTAGCAACGATCACAAATTAAGAGCTTATCTTAATAAAAATAACTGAGCATAGTTCACGCTAGTATTCGAGAATGTTGCATTTATATTAATGTTATTTTTAGATGTGATATAAAGTATACTTACTTAATATCCTAGCTAAATTCAGTAGGTACGTAGGTACTAGTGGATTATGAACGTTGTCACTTCGCATTGGTAGACCTTTTACCTTAACATGACACTATCACATAGGAACTTAACCGAATTTCGACTTGTACTTTAATAACTGAGGGGTGTTTTATGCCTTCCGACATAGCTTAATGACTGCTATAACGATAACAACCGGGATGGTTCAAATCTATACTAATAATGTAAAGCAAAGATGTTAGTTAGTTTGTTTATTTATTTGTTGGTTTGTTTGAACGCGCTAACCTCAGGAACTACTGGACTGATTTGAAAAATTATTTTAGTACAAGATAGTCCATTTATCGAGGAAGGCTGTAGGCTATATAACATCACTTTAAGATGAATAGGACAGCTACAAAACAAACAAATTTGCTAGTTGATTATAAGAATATAATAATTTAATTAGAATATATCACACAATTTCCTCAAAGAGATTAACCTAATTCATTTATTCAAGTTCATGTTACGATCCATCCTTTGATGTGAAGTCAAAAGGAAAGCTGATCCTTTTTCGCTCGAATACCTGATGTCATTGTCATCTATGTACCTCGATATTGGGTGCCACCCTTAACTTTTGTCAATAGACTTCTTTATTACGAATACTTTTCTATTACAATCCGCTGATCCTCTGCCCATTTATTTATTCCAGTGATTCTCAAAGCGTTCACCACTGATTCTAAAAGGGACGGGTCTATAATGCGTTAAAAATGGGGGTCCACGATTTATAATTGAGGGTCCACGGAAATACCTTATATAACTAATTTCCTAAGCCGCTAAACAAATGTAGTATATAGTTAGAACTAACCTTCACATTTTTTGTTGAGCTTTGGGAATATGATAGAAAGGTTCGAAGGAGGGTGGTTATACCCACCGGTACCAATTTTTTTTTTTAACGGGTTAATAATTTTTTTTTTTAAACAAAGTTGGGAACCTCTGATTTATTCGTTTCAAAGTAATTTTCTGAAGAAAGGCAATGAAAAAAGTCTTATTTTTCTTATTAAAATAGTCTAAAGGCTACGTACTCGAGGGAGAGGTATTGTATTGTATTCTTTATACAACATAGGTAAATTTTATTATGTTCGTCAATAGGCATTGAGTTACAGAGGGAACGGGCTCATTCTATATTAATAAGTTGAGGAGAATTTAATTTTCGAGACGCTGTTATAACCACATTAGATGTATGGCGCGTAGATGGGCGCTCGTAAGGATTTTAATAACGTAAGATTAACAGCTAAATTTCGGATGTTATTCGCACGAAAATCTGAGGTATTTTAAAGCTTGTAAATCTCTGATGAGACAGGAATATTAATTATATTTTTGGCTATATAATTTTGTTTATATTGTATTGTAATTTTCGCTTACTGCTTGATGTAAATGGCATGTAGTTTATTGTCGTTGCAATTTAATTTAGTTCAAATTACTTTTATTAAATACTAGTGAACATTTCCTAGGGTAAAATATGCAATCTAGAGTAGGTACTTTTTGCCTTCATAAAAGGTATAAAAATGCCAAGTTTTATTTATGTTGATGATTATGAAGTATTATGATATGAAGCTTTATGAAGGTTTTTTTTTAATCGGTCCAGTAATTTTTATGCGAAAACAATACAAACATACCTACAAAATCACAAATGTTTCCTCTCTATAATATGTGTTTAGATTACATTTTAGGTACAATACCTATACTTAGGTTACAAGTTGCAATTTAATTGAAACAAGATACGTGCAAAGTTTGAAAGGTATTAACTTTGTATTAATTACAAATCCAATCAAGATCAGCTTTAGTATTCTGATATATGAGAGAACTTAGCGAAAGCGAATATGGCATTTAATAGGATTCTTGTTCATATATCAGCCAATTTAATAGATTCTAATAAATTTTACACCATAATTTAATAATTAAAGTTCATTGACACTACCTATAGTAACTGAGTGAAGTTACATTTTCAAGAGTGTGGACAGTTACCCTTTAAAATACATTAAAATAAGGTTAAAATGAATTTTGAATAGCTATGCTATGGACACGGCAGTGTGTTGTACGTTCATACGTTTATGTTGCAGGTAAATTTTTTAGATAAATAAATTTTATTTATGTATTTACATCGTAAAATAACTACAAAATGACGGCGCTTCCCGCTCTAACGCCCGCAATTTTTCACTGTTCTCGCTTATTATAATCAATTCTTTGATCCTTTAGCTATCCAGTGGTATAATTTAATTTTGGATGTAGACGATAGATTCGAAACTATAACGTCAAACTGTATCCCCTGATTTTGTTGTCATTAGGTTTTTAGGATTGCCCTGTATGGTAGCAAAACGTAGTTACGTCAAAACGTACTTTTATGGCGAAATACTGAGTATAACCTATAGAATAATAGATTTCCTTTGTAATAAAACAATAACTGTATTAAGCACCACATCTTTAATGAAACTATGTTCACAACGCGTAATTTATAATTCATTTATGGAACACGCGCTGGTAATCAATGAAGCGTGTCAAATTAAATCATGTATAACGTGAATATTAACGCGTTAAGCATATTAGTTAATGTAGATAAGGATCTTTTAGTTTTCACCGACACTAAATTTCTTCTCTTATTAAAATACCATACGACTTTCTTTTACATATTCATAATTTTAATGCTGTTGGCATGGCAAGCTAAAAGTGTAAAATTATTTTTCTTTTTTTTTCTGCGCCACAGGGAGTTTAATGTATTTTGAGAGTATGTATGTATGTATGTATGTCCATTTATTTGGCATGCTCTACAGCCCAAATGACTTTACGAATTTCCAGATGCAATGACATTAGAGTCATAGGATTAGTTTGTTCGAGAAATTCAAACGACTTATCTATACAACTAAATAAAATTGAAGTGTCTGTTTGTAAAATTAAAATAGCCGCTCTTTACTTAATGCATATTTATGTAGATATAAAATTTTTGTCTGTCTGTTTGTTTGTTAGCTGATGTAGTACCTAAAGAGTAACTTACGTTACATTTTTTACCACCACTTCGGCATAAGTTTACCGGAGCGAAGCGAGGGCGGGTCCACTAGTAGGTATATTAATAGATTTTCATTAATAAACTGTAATTAAAAGTAAAAATACATTAAAGGTTGATTAAAAATAAAAACACATAAAAGGTAAATTCAATACAATTCAGTAAACCTAAAAGACTTGCATTGCAATATTAGATAATAATATGCAGTTGATTTTCAACCCGCCCCTTCTACGACACGCCAACCTTATCGGTAGTCTGACTAATGTGTATACTAAGAACGGATTTTTGGAAATTCCCACTTTAAGGGGGGAAATAGGGGATGAAAGTTTGTATGAAAATAAAAAAAAATGAAAGCAAGCAGTTTGCAAATTAGTATTTAAGTTTTCGATACTAAGCTTAGGAGTGCGGATTTTAAAAAAATTTGGAAATTAACCCATAAAGGGGTGAAATAAGGGATGAAAGTTTGTATGAAAATTAACCAAATTTTAAAGCTAGCAGTTTTCAAATTCGTGTTTGGGTGTATGGTTGAAAAGCATGAAAAACCTGATTCAACGATTTTTTTTAATCAACCCCTAAGTGGGTAAATATCACCGCAAAACTATAATTTCCGCAAGCAAAGCTGCGGGCAACAGCTCGTACAAAAATAAAAAATATATTAAGGG
>LGAG01000489.1:212943-230578 GCA_001278395.1 Lerema accius
TCCGCTGTCTGTCTGTCTATCTGTCAGCAGGCTGTATCTCATAAATGGTCATAGTTAGGAAGCTGAAATTTTCACAAATTATGTAGGTACTTATATCCGTTGCCGTTATAACAATAAAATACTAAAACTAAAAAAAAAAATATTAAGGGGGGTTCCCATACAACAAACGTAATTTTAAGCAATATTTTTCTCGATTTTAATAAACGGATAAAAACTTGAATATTTTAAAAAACGAAGTATTTTTTAAAAAAGATTACACGGAAACCTTCAAGCGCAGTCCGACTCGCTCTTGGCCGGTTATTTAATTACCGTACACAATAGTCTTCAAAACATTTTCTGTGTTTTTCTATTAATTAAATTTTTTTAATAAAACACCTACCGCTGCGAGGAGTGAAAAATCGAAAAAACAAAACGTGAATAAATAAATCTAAAAATACGAAAGTAAGCGAACATCTTCAATTGAAATTATTATCAGTAGGTATTTTGTTTCTGTTCTCAAAGACCGTGTTATGAAATGTAAGGCACGTGTTCATCTGTTATAACTTGAGGCGTGTATGAGATAGGAATTTAGATGTTCTACTATTGTGGTTCTTACACGGTTAGGACTTAGGTAAGGATCTTTATACATGACTAGAAATTGCCGGTGGCTCCGTCCGCGAAATTTTTCCCGTTTTCGCAATTTTTTTTTTGCTGCTCCTCTTAATCATCTTAGCGTGATGTTACATAGCCTATAGCCTTCCTCGATAAATGGACTATCTTACACTAAAAGATTTTTTCAAATCGGTCCAGTAGTTCCTGAGATTAGCGCGTTCAAACAAACAAAGAAACATACAAATAACCTTTTCAGCTTTGCATTATTAACTATAGATAGATAGTTATCGTTGACGTAGACAGGACAGGTGAAACTAAATTAAAGCTTGTAAAAACTGCCTTACTTTTAATAATGCAGTGTTTAGTAGTTAAACTTTATTAGGTACTGAATACAATCTCAAATCGTAAATTACAAACAACAAAACTCTCCCGCCATTGAATTGGAAACTCAAACAGGAAAGTGATTAAAACGGAACGAGATTTTATTAAAATTCTTTTCAAGCACCTTTCATTACTAGCGAAAAATATGAAGCTAGTAAAATAATAATGGCAGGATCGTAAACTCGCATTTGAATAGAATCGTTACATATCAAAAATTTTCAGTGATCCGTGTTTTACGGGTGTGTCGTAAACGTGTACTTAAGAGTGAAAATAAAAGGGCCCCTGTTTGCTATGCTTAAAAATCTATGGTATCATATGAGGGGAGATAATCAGTTTGCGACGAATCGCAGTAGGTTTGCGAATTGGTAGCATCGTAAATCGTAGCTATACTGTTTGAAGTGAATATATTTTTATTATTTATGTATTTTTAATACGTTGGTTGCTGTATTTTAAACTAAATTTATAGAGTGCGGTTTGATGAAAGAAAAAATTGTTGGCGCGTAAAAATCTACGTGTTTAAACGTTCATTTTTTGAAAGTCGATGAAACGAAAACGTGACATTAAAAAGAGACAAACACATAAATTATTATGGGAGAAAATGAGATAGAAAGCATTAGACAATGTTTCTACTTGGCTACTAGATGGCAGCACGCGAGGTTTTAACTAGCGACATCTATTGTCATGTTAGAGGTACTACTTGGTCAAGAGTTGAATACCAACTTTTTTTAAGGTTTAATTTCTACCACTTGTGAATTGTACGCATTTTTTTTCTTTTTTAATTTTATTGCAATTCTTTTAAAGTTCAAAAAACTTTGTTTACAAAATGATCCAATACTAAAAGTCATCAAAACTCGAGTTCACAGTACTCGTATAATAATTATGTTAAGTAAATTATTTGTTTACATCTACAAGATAGCTAAAATAAACCTCGTTTAATTACTTAAAACATCAAAGAGTTTATCAGATTTTAGTTCGTATGACACAAAAAAGACATCTATTAGTAAAAATGATATAAAACAAAAACAAAATCGTGTTTTATTACAGACACGGGTCTGTCTGTACAGTAACTGTTCTAATTTACGATCGTAATTACGTTATATTTTTGCCCCGGTCGTGTTCGTACGTTAATTAAATATTTTTTAAATTAGTTGCAATTTTTTTGGGATTAAAATCTAAAATTGTTATAATGTTTTATAATGTTTATAATGTTTTAAATTACATAAAAAAGACACTGTAAGTTTGTTTACCTTTTATATTACCTTTTATATTACGAGGTATACAAACACACGGACACAATAACCTTTTAGATATATATTAGGATGATGTCATAGGAGCACAAAACTGAAACCCAATAAGAATAAAAGTCGCAGATGCCACATGGCGTAGTGGCCGATATCGTGGGAATATAAAAACAAATGCTATAAAAACAGACAAACAACTTATACTACACTGGCGACCCGCCTCGCTTCGCTTCGGGGAACACATACAACTGATTAGATGTCAATAGAAGAGATTTTTTAGCCGACTGCGCTAGAAAAAGAGTAGTGCTTTTTGAACGTAACTTGTATGTAAATAGGTGTATGTATGGATGTTCGTTCGTATGTATTTGTATGTATGTATGTATATCAATTTCCTTAGCACGCTCTACAGCCAAAGAGGCTTGACGGATTCCAAAATGTAAAATAACATTAGAATTGCCATAATTGTAATAATTTTCATTAAAGGCTATACAATTTTATAACCCCTCAATTTTTTATCAGTCAACTATTTGTTAATCTGTTTACCTACTGTGGTTACTAACCTTTTCAATATTACCCCTGTGACCTATGAGGAACACTGCATTTACCCCGTCTTTAAAATGTTATCAAAACCAACAATACAAGTAACTTTTGTCTGTAAGGTAAGGTGGGGTAAGACTAACATACGGGGCAAGACTAACACTGTCAATTATCTCGATATGCACTTAAAGAAACGACATGTGTGTGTTTTAGCCGAGAACATTTACGTTTGTTCTATCTTACAGACTTGTTGTATCGAGATAATAGACAGTGTTAGTCTTGCCCCGTGTGTTAATCATACCCCACGTTACCTTATTTTTTATTTAACGCTCCTATTATTTACATCCTTCATTACCCCCGTAATATTTACCCCTGCAGGGGTAACTAGTAATTACCTCAGGAACCCAGGATCTATTAGTTAACTAGTTGTCTAACAATTACGTTAGTTTTGTTAATTGTGCGTGCATATCAAGTTTGTTAGTAACTAGCCGGCAGTAGTTGCACCGGTGCAAATCGATTATACACGCAACTTATACAACTTTGGTATCATGAAAGCTGCTTATAAACGGAGCTTTATAAAAGCTTAATAGAAATTTATTTTATTACTTTAATAATAACATTTTAAAGGAGTTACAATTGTACAATGGATATTCTTTTGGAAATTTTGTGTACAAAGCAATTTTATTTGGATTTATTCTGTCTGTCTGTACGACTATCACATGGAAACCACTTAACCAAATTTGATGAAGTTTGGTTTATTTATAGTTTATATATTATTATTGCGTCCGTTCGTCTGTATTTTTACTTATCTTCATCATGGCAAAACCATCTTTAGAAGCAAGGATATTATTAAGTTAGTCCTACAATAAACTTAATTTTATCTTAAAACTCGTACAGAATTTAATAAACGCTATGTATGTAAACCGCCTTATATTTACCGATAATTGCAAAATTTCTTTAACAATTCCGAATTGCAAAGCGGTTTTTGCATACTCAATATTAGCGAAGTTTAATAATTGTTAGTTTGTTATCAATTGCTTTTTGCTAACTGATGACATTGGTTATTTCTACTATTGTTAATAATAAGAATGAGATAGGAGGAAAAAATTTGATCTAGAATCTTTTCGTCATTTATTTGTCCATCGGCAACGCAATGTCAAAAAGTCACGTAACATTTCAGACTTGCGACTTTTTGTCGCATCATAATCGCACGTGTGTAAAAGCTGAAGAACTTAAAATTAGACGTAAAAAGCCTAATTAATAACTTCACTGATATAATTCGTTCTTATTAATACCCATGTGAATTATTATTACATATCTATTGCGTATTTCAACAGCTGTCGTCGATTTACGCAGTTTTAATATAATAAAGTACTAGAAGTCGCCAACGGCTCCGACCACGTAATTTTCCCGTTTCTGGAATAATTTTTTTTGCTGCTCCTCTCCTATTCATCTTAGCGTGATGTTATATAGCCCATATGCTTCCTCGATAAATGGACTATCTTGCACTAAAAGAATTTTTCAAATCGGTCCAGTAGTTCCTGAGATTAGCGCGTTCAAACAAACTCTTCAGCTTTATAATATTAGTATAGAAAAGTATTATAATATTGCCCTCATCAACGTAAGGAGGTCTACGCCATACTCCACCACGCTGCTCCAGTGCGGATTGTGACGTCATAAACAAGTGGACAATGAAAACGCTTTCAACGATACCTCATTTGTCAAGTTATGTTACCTAGTTCAGAAGTTATAAGGGAACAGATGAACATTCATAGATACATACTGATCAGAATCATAACTCGTAGTTAGAGAACAAAGGAATAAGTCCTTAACTTAGACAAAGAAACACAAAGGACCCCCCACAAACCCAATTTAACCCACCTTTAGTCATCAAAATAAGTTATTAAAATTACTATTTTTCAGGATAAAATCTTCAATTTAATTTTTGGTCGTCAAGGAAAACCTATTCAATCATCTTTATCTAACTTTTTGCGTTTTAATCTTCGCGAACACCTTTACTTAGAATAAATCAAAACAGCTGTTTTGCATTCACCTGCGGCTTTCTTCAAAATACTATAGTTTTTCGACATCTGAGGTCATTTAAATTTGAATCTAATACCTTTCAATATAAAGTTCATAATAAAATCGACGTGGACGTAAATAGTTATAAGTACAAAACTTTCTCACCCCCGTATTCACAAACAATACAAGTCTCACTGCTTGAGAACACAAGGCATTGAAGGAACTGCTTCAGTAAAATTTACCTGTCAAAATATAATACGTAGGAAAGTAATTACGAAACGCATAGAATTGTTGGATTTATTTTGTGATTTCTTAAGAAAGGGTCAATAAAATGTATTTGCTTGTTTGTAAATTGTAATGCCATACCATGTTAAAAGAGCTGTGAGTTCCTAAGATCAAATAGTATTTAGAATTTGGGGGAGAAAAAATCTAAGAATTATCAATAAAGCTCATAATAATGGACGCAGCTTATGTAAGTAATTATCGTGATCCAGAAACATTTGCAAGTTTCGCACCACCAGGGACGTCAAATGCACTGCCGGCCGAGATAAAAACTTTTTTATTTTTTATTCAATCGAAGTTCATACCGTACTTAAAGTTTTAATACATACCTTAACGATAAACCTGCTTCTAGATCCCCATGTAATACTGCTTAAGGTTTTCGTTTCCCTGCTTACAAGTAAGCAACAATAAGTGTATGTAGGTAAGTCGTAAGCATTGCTTGTGAATACGGGGGTAAGTTTGTAAGTCTTATCGACCTATCGTGATTGCACTGTCGTTGTAACGTGTATCAAGCCTATAATTTTGACAACTTTATTGCCATATCTATTGCATGATCGATTTCTTGGACAAATTGCTTCTGCTGGTACGGTTGCAACAAATTGAGTTAAAACTCTGAATATATTATTAGATTGAACAAGATAATGTGTTTTGTAAAGTACTGGATAAATATGCATAGTAAAACTAATTCTGTAGTATCTATCAATCTATACTTGGGGCTATATAATGTTTAATGCTAATAAAGTAGGTAAGCAATATTGCTTAATAAAAATTAAACGTTTAGGTACTTACCTACTTATTATTAAAAATAAGCTAAACAAAGATGAATCTTTGTTATTAACATATTTAAATATCGCTTAATAAAATAAATTTTAGATGCGTTTTGCAATTTTTACGTACCCGTGTTTACAGTTCCATATTTTTTAACGCTCTACAGCTTAAATGACTTGATTTCAACAAAATTTCAAGTCCGTATTGTTAACCGGTGAGGAGTTCAATCGTCTGGAGCCAATCCTGGTAGCAGCATCACATCATGCTTTTTATAAACATGCATTGTCATCAGGCCTGGACCAGTGTGTAACATCTTAAATCAATCGGACACCGGGAAGTGGGTGAAATTTAGCTTGCAAGATTTGATTACAAACACCAGGACAGGTGAAACTAAATAAAAGCTTGTAAAAACAAAAAAATCTTATATCCAAACAAAGAAATTCGTTAACCAAATACCTCCCACAAAATAACTCTAATTAATAATCACTGCTCTATTTCATCCAGAAGCTATGCGTCGAATCCCGACTATGCTCCCATATCGGGTTCAAATCGATAAAACGTAGAATGTTTTTCTAAAAGGCACGTTTCTGAGAACCACGTTTAGTAGGACTCAAATTACAACGTCGTCTTGCGTAACGTCGGGAACAACACTTATATTGTGCTCGGCCCTATTTTTCAACACTGAATAACGAGATCAGCTTATTTCGTCATGTTACAGACATGCTATTCACGCTTATTTAATGAGGTAAGCATTTGTAGCAATAAGTATTTGTGCTTTCGAACTTTTTAATTGTAATTATAAAGACATAATACGATAGATAAATAACTTATAAACGATTTATTAACTATTTTGGAAATCCTTGATTTAAATTGAGAAGATTTTAAATTACTTATTTTGAAGTATGAGTAGGTAAGTGATGCTTATTTTAGCAAACAGTAGAGGGTTAATCTCATAAAAAATACCTGCGTTTGTAATTGGTAGATGTTTTGTCCTATCATATTAGGTTATACTCGTAAGACATTTGTGTCTAGTTTGAACTTTTCAACCTCTGTTTAAAGTTATTTGTAAAGTATAACATAGATAGGGAGGTATTTTAAACGCCAGTTAGCGTTTGGCAACAGTCCAGCAAATTTAAATAGCAATTTCTAGTTTAAGCACTTTCTATCGTATTTGTATGTAATCAGACAAACAAAATAAATAAATACTTAGCTCTTACGTCGAATGTTTAGGTATTAAAAAAAATTAAGAATAGAAAGGCTTATAACCCTTGCGATTCTAAGTGATTCCGAAGTCTCAACCTATATATTTTTTTGTATAAGTATCTATCTACGGTTTACCTACCTACCCCATAAAAATAGTGAATTATGATAATTGATAAAATCAAATTAATAAAAAAAGAATTTAACATCTTATCTCGCCTTTTTATTATCTAACCCTGCAGCGGAATGTATCCATTTGAATGTAAATAAAACAAAAATACACTCGGGTTGGCAGTTTTCGCACAAAATAGCCAACTTAAACAAGTCAAACGGGTTTCGGCTATTTTCAAAGTACCTTTATACGGTTTCCAATTTCTTTCAATACACAAACAAGTAAACGTGAACGGTACAGTGATAATGGCATTAGGATAACGTGTTATAAAGAACTTACAAACACATTGTTGTTAAAGAAATGATGGATAACTGAGAATGTTTTGAGGAAAAATGTGGAGAAAATAACCTGAGTGATGGAAAATGATGTCGTTTAGGTGTTCAAAAAAAAGAGACAAAGGAATGTTGTACACAACATTTATTTTAGATTTAAAATATTTTATTAAAGTAAACTTTCATGGTTAAATTCTACGTTTAATAAATAAAACCTTTTTGTTGAAGGACATTTAATTATTACATTTTTTTTGCCTTATAGTGAGATATCGTGAGGTTAGGCTAAACCTATCTTTCATTCCCCAAGCCCACGTAAGATTTAAAAAATGTGTTTTTAATGTAAAATAAAATCCCCCTATTTTAGTCAAGGAACATTCTTATAATATTTTTCTGCAAATTTTAGTCTGTTCCTTGCAAAATAAATACGTAATATTGTACTTAGTTACTTTTTAACTTTAGCTTTGCTACAAAGTTTCAAGTACCTCTTTACAAAGACCTCAACTAAAACAACATTACAAAAATACAAAATCAAAAACAATTCGGAAAACTCGCAGCTGTCGGATTCGCGAGCCATTATTCCGGTTCATAAATAATCCGCTCTATAATACGAGTAACCCTTCACTGCTTCCTTTTACGATTCGACGAAAAGAAATAAAATATAACCAAAACAAAGAATAAAATATAACCCTAAATGACAGGGCCACACGTTTTCTGGTCGGCTAAAAAACGCTAACTATAATTTCGTATTATGTAACAGTCGGAAGACTGGACGCGAATGCAGGTTAAAAATAACCCAAGGTTAACGCGTGTGGACCCTCCCTTTGAAAGATCAAGGCCTACCGGTTTTGCAGGATGCCTATAGTTAAACCTATACCTATATTTAGGGAGGCATAGCATACGAATACCGGTCAGAGAAATTAAATTGGAATGGAAAGTAGCTAGTATTTTGTTACGATATTATTATTTGCATGCAAATTGCAGAGTGCATACTAGTCTATACTTATTTATGGTAATAGTAAAATTGTATGAGGATAATTTTGTTGATTTTTTTTTTAATGTAGGTTTGTTATCGTTATAAAATCATAAGATGTTATTATGCAACTGTTCCAGAATGTGGGTAATGTTTTGTAGGTGTATGTATGTATGTATGTCCATTTCTTTAGCACGCTCTACAGCATAAACAGCTTGGAGATATTCAAAATATTAGGTGTTATTGTATTCTTCATTGTAGAAGTGACATAGACTATATTTTTTTTATTATAACCTTATTTGTAGTCTGGTTTTTAGTTTTTGCAATAATAATTAGTTCTTTTAGAATTGTTGTCGGTTGTTAGTGGACAATGGTAAATTATTGAAACGATTCAAACGACACTATGCATTTTTGTATATTACCTACAAAAATTTATTTAGAATACTTTAAAAGGGATGACAGAGAAGAGGTTTACCGAGGTGAAGCGAGGGCGGACCAAATAGCTAAACAACAATTTACTATTTGAAATGTCGATACCAACGAAGAATAATATTTTTGTAGATTTTCCTTTAGTGATATAAATAAATATCATTTGGTAATACAAGCAGTCCAATATGCAAAGAAATGCCATAATAAATTATTTCACAAACTTTGAATTATGCATGTTATTAATTTATTATAATTAAGTTTTAATTGGTTAGAAAAATAAAAGGTCGATATTTTTTTAAGCTAAATGGATTTAAAAGGTTTTCCTGTATTTTTTATCAACAAAACATATTGATAGATAAACTATCTACGCTATAGAATAAATTAAATACCATGAAGAATGTTAAATATTTTTGCTAAGAAAAAGGTGGGAGGAATCTGAAGAAAACGTTACAGGGCGTTACATTTAATTTTTTTTTTAATTGCATTACGTAATTTTCGAACTCTTCTTTTGCCTTTGTTTGAGATGGTCGAATTTTGACCACAGAGTTGGTTTTGTAGTTGCTTGTATAGGTAGTAGGGTTGGGTAGTAAATAAAAAACAGGACATACAAAACATTCTCATAGAACGAGCTCACACGAGCCTCTTGCGTGCAGTGTTCAGAAATAAACTATGGAGTCAAAAAAAAGTGCACAAAAGCTAGGGTTGGTAACTAGGCGTACGTTTTATTTATGCTGATATTTTTTTATAATATCCAGTCTAAACTTCCGAAATAATAAAAAATATGATAGACTCTGTCCTCAGAAAAAAATATGACGTCAATTTTTTTTTTATGATCTGACATTATGTCACTGAGCACGGCCTACTAAGAAATGTAACAGGAAATGTTATCATTTGTTTTAAACGTTGTGTCTACTACGCTTCTTTGTTCCGAAGACTGCGTCTATATTTTTTTCGGTCTGTGGATTTTTTATACAAAAAGTTTGTTCGATAAAATTTTTAACTGTTATACATATACTCGTACTGTGATACATCATGTGACTAATTTAATTACAAGATGTCGTTATTAAAAGGTAAATCTATAATTATGTGACCCTATTATAATTTATATTTAAACTAACTAATTATAATACTATCTGTGTCCTAATTAATGTTATTTACGCTTTAATTGGATTGCACATTAACTAAAGTGCATAAAGGTAAATAATATTTGTTAATGTAAGGTTTTGTATAAATGGTTATTTGTAATAATAGTATGTATTAAAATAAAAAAAATAAAAAACAAAATTTGACATTTTGGAAAACCTACCATGGAACAAAAATCTATTAAAACTTCTAGGGATAAAACGCTTTAACAATTCGTTTTTTAATTTTTTGTTACGAAAAAAAACAATTTCAAAAAATATTTTTTCGAAAAATATTTTGACTTTTTTGCCAACCCTACAAGTATAGCGTATCCTTGAAGAACCCTAAGCAGGTGTACGGTCGGATGCACCTGCTAACATTATGCAGTGACCTATAAAAGTAATAATTAAACAATTTATTCCTCAATTATCCCTTAGATGTGGGTCAAAATGGGGTCTTTCAAGGGTCCGTTGGAGTTTGTGGGAAATTTTGTTGAAGAAAGTTATTGCGTTGCATCGAATTACTATAGACTATAGAAGTATAGACCTGTTTGATATTCCTTGCCAACAAATGTCAGCTGTCTGTCAAAGGTGCTGACGTTTCTACGACGTGTATTTGTATCAAATTCCGTGTGGTAGTGTGCGTTGTGTTTTATTTTCTACATCTAATATTTTACACATAAAATTTATCTTTTTGTATCTCTTCTTAATACTTTTACTATGCCAAATTTCAGATTGATGTATTTATATGAAATTATAATAAAGTAGAAAAATTTACATCATTATTTTGACTACCTACATTTTACATAATTTTAATATTTTTTCAAAAGGTTTATTACATAGGTACATACATAAATGCGGTATGCTAAATACAAAGAGATCTTTAAACCTACCTACAAAATAATACTTCTATAAATAGACTTGAAATATTAGATCAAGATAAATAAGTAGTGTAACAAGAACTTTTGATTTAATAACAATATTTTTAACAATAAAGTTTGAGGGGCCAATTTTTGTTTTTAGAGATAGATATTTTAGTAATTTTGGACTAAAATTATCAGAAAAAGTGACGAAACTTGGACATACTTTAAGTTCAAAATAAACAAAACAAAAATCTCTTTTAGTCCTACCCAATTTCTAAATGGCCTCAAAAACAGCTCAAATGATACAAAAAAAAATATAATGTTAATAACTATTCCGTAGCATACAAAAGTGAGGTTGTTTAGGCTCTAGAGGCCAAGAAATTGACATACATACAATGGAAACATTAGAACCTGGTAAAAAAAAATACATTTAAATTTAATTTTACTGATGACTCAGTCACGCCACAATAGCGAGCCAAACGTCACCATTAAGGCCAAATATTGGCACATCAGTGAAGCGTTGTTGAAATATTCCTGGCACTTATAGGAACAAGCAAGTAGGTACTGAACCACTCATGTGCAAACTTTAAGTCGTTTTCACTGCAATGTTTATTCGACGACCGCATCCGTTGAAGGGCCAATGTTTGTGCCAGTCATGTTTTTGTTACTAAAGGCTTTTGCTAGGTTATAATGCATGACGAAAGTATTAGATACTAGTGGACCCGCCCTCGCTTCGCTTCAGTGTATATTTTAGGATAAAATAAATTACAACTACACGTGTTGTATGTCTTTTCAACATGGCTGTATTTGGATGGTTTTTTACACCCTGGGTTCAAAAAACAAAAATATCTTATGGACCCCTATTTTTCCTAATATGATATATAGCCTATGATACTCGTAGATAACGTAGCTTTCCAATGGTGAAAGAATTTTTGAAATCGGTCCAGTAGTTATTGAGCCTATTCAATACAAACAAACAAAAAAATATTACCTCTTTGTATTAGTTTAAATAGATTAGATTAGATTAGATTAGATTAGATTCATTACACCAGAAACACCTATTACTAACAGGACTTACTAACCAACTAACAGTCCTACAGTCCTATTCGAAGTTTGTTTTTCCTTCTTGTGGCATACTATTTATAAAAACCGGAATTAAGGATGTATAAGGTGATATTAAAATGGCCGACTGCAGCTTTCAAGTAAACAATGTATTAATACATACCTGTGTACATAACTAGCGCGTGTACATAATATGTAAAGGAAGTACGTTGTTACTAGGGTTACCACATAATGATACTAAAAGATATATTTTTTATTATCGATGAATAAAATTATTTTAGAGTCAATATCGGGAAAAAAAGGTAAATTAAAATTAAAATTCAAATAATTTTTTTGGTCTTTGGAACCAATAGCTCACTTAACAAACGTCAAAATTTAAAATAAGAAAATTAAAAATTACAAAATTGACATTGCTTTTAAAATAGTAACGAAAACAGAATTAATTCCTAAATACGAAATAAATGATTAGAATTTCAATTTAGTAAACAGTATTTGAATATTTTTTTCACTATTTCCTCCATTCTTATCCATCCTTATCAACCAAAGTAAGTTAACCTCTTGCATACTTTTCCTTACTTTACAGCAAAACAAACAAAAAAGACCCCCTTCGGTTCTTACGTAATAATTACTACGTTGAATACCCTCTCGTCCGCTTCTTTGTCGGCAACCCTAGCTAAGAATAAAAACACGAACTGGACAATTCAAGATTACCGAACAAAGCGGTTCTTATTCAATTTTATCACAACTCCGTATTCTCGAAAACTACGCTTTAATTTATTAGTATTCAATGGGTTCTGAGGTCACAGATGTACAGACAAAGGCTCGCAATAATATGGGATTCGAACTGGTTGGAAGTTAAGACGCAGTTCCTGTGCAAACTTATTTAAGTTCCGAAACTAACTCATGCAGAAAACTGAACCGTACTCCGCGGTGATAAGGTCTGCAGTTAACAGCGTGGTGAAACGAAGCGTTGGGTTTGTTGGGTTGTAATTCCGCTGGTTTTTAGGGTTCTGTACACAAAGGGTGCGAATAGGATCTTAAGATCCAGTTGCCCGTTCAAGGCTTTATCCCTTGAACCGTAACAGGTGGATATTTGAATCTACTGTAGGAAGAAGTATTAAAAATAATAAAGTTCCAGATATTAATAGTGTTGAACAGGAAACCAATGTTAGTTTCTTACCTTCCACAGTTTGAACTATAATTGGTAGACGCTTGGTATTTTCAGGATATGTATCACTATGGCTTGTTGGACAACAAAATGTAATAGGAAAATTGGGTTTAGAATCGAAGAGTATTTAAACGACTGATGATCAGACAAAGTAGATGATAAGTTAGTGGACATCAATATCCATGAATACGAAGAAAAATAAAGGCATCAATGATACCTTGTTGGCATAAAAAGAAATTCGAATGAAGAAACAGTCTCACAAGACCCTAGACCCAAGGGTCCTAACTTGGAGGTAATTACCCCCGCAGGGGTAAATAAGCTTTACTACGGGAGTAATGAAGGACCTAATTATTAAGATCATAAATTAAGAAAAAAGTTACTTGTATTGTTTATTTTGATACTATTTTAAAGACGAGGTAAATGAAGTTTCCCTCATAGGTCACAGGGGTAATGATATTGAAAGGTTAGAAACTGGCTTAGACGAAACATATCAAGTTATTCACTGTTTCAAGCAAGAGGGAGTACAGCTAAATAAATTCGATAGTACGGAACTCAGAGTGTCCAAATTGAACTCCCATTTGGCCAGTTTTATCGAAACACGTGTAGAGTTCCCCTCGTAATGAAATGCAACTATCACCTGGCTGTGAGGCACGCAAGGAATAAAATTGGGTCACACATTGCCAACGCCACAAGTTTCTATATCGTATTCAAGCTTCTCATGAAGGACTTGCACAAGAGTAGGTATCGTATAGAAAACCAACTAACTTCACTCACACTTATTGGTTTTCCATGGCCTAATGCTGATTGGCAGTGTTTTTTGATAGTTTTAAATTCCCTAGTGATAGCGTAATGGTTTGAACATTGTTCCTTCGAAAGATACAGGGTGCATACCCCACACGCACCTCTAATTCAAAAAGTTATATGCGTATTAAGTACTAATTATCACTTGCTACGGTGAAGGAAAACATCGTGAGGAAACCTGCACACCTGAGAGTTCTCCATAAAGTTCTCAAAGATGTGTAAACTGACAATCAGCAGTAGGCCAGCGTGGTGGACTATGACCTTTACTTCTCACACTGTGTGGTGACCCGAGCCCAGCAGTGGGACAGTTATGGGTTGCAATGATAATGATGAATTTCCCCATCTTTTCAACCCGACCAACGAAGTATCATTGTCTTGTTCATCTCGCTAACAGAAAGATGCGGTTTGCTTCGTCATTCCTTATGCATGTTGCGAAGGATTGAAACAGCTTTTAGTATATCCGCCTACTTAAGTGTGAGTCTTTAAATCTTCAAGAAGAGAGTGAATAGGCCTTTCTAAAGTTAGTATGCTCACCATCTTAGACTTCATCGACACTTATCATCAGGTAGGGTTATAGTACTGCTTTAGCTTAAAAAATAAAACAATTTGGTAAAATTGAGTTGGTTTAAGCTTTAAAATTAAGTGGAATCGAAAACTTGCGTTCAATTATTCGAATTTCAAATTCAAATCATTTATTTCGTCTGTCAAATTTGACAACTTAACATTCTAAAATTAAATCCTAAAAAAATTTTTTACTGATACCATAAAAGTTCCTAACGTCCTGTTAGGCAATATTGTATACCTATCATATCATCGGCTTTTTAAAGGACAAATGGAATATATTTAAGCCTAAGTAAGCTAGTATCGGAAGGTAAAAAAGCCGGAGGAAAAAAACTCCCGGTACTAATTTAAAAAAACTTTAAACTCCCGGTACTATTTTTACAAAAGGTTATTTTTTTCAAGGATATTATTTATAAATCCCCCCCCCTCCCCCTTCTTGGTAACCTCAGACTCTGTTAGTATATAGTCATGTGCTTGCGCCCTTTATCCTTGAACCGGTTTTCGAGGGATACGACTATACGAGCAGGCCATTTTGTTATGGTCTTTTGTACATTGCCCCATGGAACACACGTGCGTTGAACACTCACATCAATGGTGATATTGTTCTTAAGAAAGAGATTAGGGAAAATTCTGGAAATTTTTTTTTGGGATTTTTTTTCATTTTTTTATTGAGCGTATCTGGTAAATTTTGGTTTTAGCTGACTGCGTTAGGAGTGTAATTTTTTTCAGCGTAGGTAGTATGTATGCCAATTTTTGGCCAGATCTCAGAATATTTCCCATTAAATTTGCTTAATTTTATCTTCAATTAATCAAACGACACTAAAAGTACCTACTATAATGTATTAAAGAGATACAAGTACAAATAAAAATATTTTTTTAAACAAGCTTTTATTACTTGTTAAATAAGAAAAACAACTACAAAGTTAAAAAGTGTAAAATTTCAAGTCCCTACTGTTAGCTGTTGAGGAGTTCAATCGTCTGTAGCCAATCCTGGTAGCAGTATCACATCATGCTTATTATAAACATGCATTGTTATCAGGACTGGACCAGTTTGTAAAATTTTAGCTCAATCGGACACCGGGAAGTGGGTGAAATTTAGCTTGCAAGATTTGATTACAAACACCGGGACAGGTGAAACTAGATAAAAGCTTGTAAAAATAAGTTGCAGAACAATGTGGTTTTCTACTAAAACATAAACATAATTATTCTCCCGATTAGTAAGAGTGAATACCTAATCTCTTATCAATGTTTACAGAAAATCATAACATTGATAAGGAAGATAAATAATTTGCTTCGTTCATGTTTATCTAGTAGAAGACGACATTACAGATTATGCAACAGATATTTAGAAGAATAATATCAGTAGGTATCTTTATTTTTGTTTGTTGCAGTTTAAAAAGTATAATCCTATTTCATGTTTATTTTTTGGTTTATAGTTATTTTTTTTTTACTTATCGAACTTTATTGCAAAAAAAAATTTGGGTAGGTATTTTTAATAAATTTTAAAAATAGATTGACACTTTTAATACCTTTAGGGAGTGTTCAAGTATTTACGTAACGCAATTTTTTAAGATTTTGACCCCCTCCTTAAAGTTACGTAACATACAAATGATCTTTTTTTTTCTAAAAATGTTGCCATTTTGCCGAGTAAAAAGAATTATATTCCCAAATTTTTTTATTCATAAAAAAAAACAATGTTACGTAACGCGTTCTCCGACATCTCTTCCACCTATGTGACGCATCATAACATTTTTCAAGACCCCCAAATTGCGTTAATTATACTTGAACGGCTCATTAATTGGTACAAGAGAAACCTGTTATTTGATAAATCAACAACTATTTTAGTAGGTACTATTGAATATAAATCGATAAAAATATCAATTAATTAAGTCATAATTAAACCAAATACAAGAACTCGTGTCAATCCTTTTAAAAATATTAAACAGTTTTTTACCTTTATTTTATTACTGTTAAGTTATTTAAATTATTCTTGTTAAGAAACTAGTATAAACAAAAAAGTTCATTGAACTGACTTTATTAACTTAGGCACCTGTAGAAAAAAATACTCATAAAAAGATATAGGTAACAAGACCTCAGGCAAAAAAATATTATAGACTCTGACTTCACAACAAAAAAGCGTAGTCAAAACAAACGTAACATTAATAACAAAATGATAACATTTTCCAATACTTTGCTTGGCAGTCCGAGCTCAGTGACATTTATGTCATAAGAAAAAAAAAGAAATTGTGCACTTTTTTTCTCACGACTTAATCTAAATATTTTGTGGTCTGAGAACAAGACACTTGAATTATAATCAGATATAAATTGATGTTTACTATCTAGTTTAATGAACATAACAGGTGTGATAAACCTTTATCAGTTGAGTAATAGATTTATCAAAGTGATTGTAATGAGAGTGTAATAATAAACAGGGCGATTTTATCAAAATTATGCATGGGCAAGGGTGTAAAAAAAAGTAACTTGGGATGTTTATATTTGGGATTTTTTTTAATTCAGTCGCAAAAAGGAAGGTAAGTAGGTATATTTCAAAATACTATTTTAAAGGAAATTATTTTTTGAGGATTTCTTGACATAGGTACCTACCTATATTTTTTTTAATTTTATTTTTAAATCCATTATGTAGGTACCAAGGTACCTTACTTTTTGAAAGTAATTAACCAAGATATAAAACATATTTTTTCTAAACCAGATTAGATATAAAAAAATAACGGTACTAACTTTATTGTTTGTACAACCCTAGCGAATGTCCGTGTTGGACGCCGATGTGTCTGTACGTATGTCTGGACGTAACGTCAATAATACTACCACGCTAGTACAAGTAGTACACCTGCTACTAGCAAATGTTTCATATCTATTAACTATTCGTGCTTAGCTTATTTCATGCCCTATCTGCTTGACTAGATAAGTCTTCGAAGATTTTTATATTAATTTTAATTACAATAACAGTTACCTACCTACAATAATATAGGGTTATGAATACGCAACAAATAAATTAAGGCTTATAATTTACATAATTATAATTCGTATTTAGTTCATACATGCATACAATGAGTAACCGAAAACATTTTACGGTAGGCGATACGCAATAGAATGAAATTTCTTGCGTAACAATTACTGCGGGGTAGTGCATAATACGATGGTGTGGGGCGAGACAGGACCAGCCAACCCCCACA
>LGAG01000489.1:250229-262593 GCA_001278395.1 Lerema accius
CCAATTAGTTATATAAGTAATATTAAAATATACCTGTAGAAAATTTTGCGCAATTTCGTTTATGAATGACTAAGAAATAATTGCCCAAATTTTTAGACCTCTTTTTATAGTTGATGGTAGCCCTATAATATACTATACAATAACATATGTATATGTTGAGTGCCCGGCCGCTATCGAATGTATAATATGGGGCTCAAACAGGTTTGTATGTTTGATGATAATAGCCATAGAATCCCATACAATTTTGCTTCATTATCACCGTAGCATAGATATTAATAGTCATCACCATAACTACTTAATTGAGATAAAAGTATTTACGAATATTAAACCATGATATGACAGGTTTTGTCTATCGAGACTTGAAAGTTTTATTGTAACATGTTGTACTGTTTTCTGGTACACAGATAAAACAAGTAATTCTAAAAAGACGTAAGCGACAGAAAAATTTATTATTTCACAAATAAAAGCATTCGCACATAAAAACGTAGAGTCGATTAACGTTGCATTTCAGTTTATTTCCGACGCCGTTGCAATGTTCACATTCAAAAATAAATTATTGTTCGTCCGTCACGCACGAATGGTTCTTTATCTACATACAATGTAGATAGTTGGTAGTACCGCCCCCATGCGGTATGATTAGACAATTATTTTTATTGCCCGTTTGAACGTCATCTTAACTTTAACCCATTTTCCAATTAATTTTACTTCGGTTTGACCTCTGATGATTTTCAGATTAAGTATCTTCTTTGTTCAATTGTGACGTCATGAGTAGTAGATATAATTAAAAAATTGAAACTTTTTTTGATGATAAGGCAGGCACGTACGGTTCTGAGATTTGGCATAGTTAAAGATTAAATAGAGAAGTGGAGGAAGGTAAATTTTATAGGATTATGAAAATAAAGTCTTATACGAAAATTACGAAATTATGTAAAATTAACTTATAAAATAATAACAACGGGTCCATAAACAACTTTTTCATCATGATTTTGTATCAAACTTCAAAGAAATATTTGAACCGACTCACCATTAAGAGAGTTCCCTAAAACTGTGATCGAATCTTTGTACGTGATAATTAATACTTTTGGGGTCCTAATGGGGATCCTTGTGACACCCCAAAAGTATGTGAGTTTCTTTACACCAACATTACTACTATATAGTATACTACTTAATATAATCATTAATAACGACATAATTCGCGACAGAAAAGTAATATTTTTCAAGCGTATTAAAATACGTATGTATTTCCATTTCTTTGGTGCGCTCTACAGCCTAAATACCTTGACGGATATCAAGATTTGAACTGTCATTGGATTCGTTTCTGTGGGCCATAATTTTTTGACTGTAGGTATCAAATTTTTTCGATTTTTTTTCAGTCTTGTTTTTTTGTTTTTTCTATTATTACTGATTATATTCTTCTAGTTTCATCTAGTATAATGGTTATCAAAGAGTCCTTGAAAGGCGACCTCTATTATATTTTCTAATTTCTGCCACTCAAAGGTTATTTTGCATTAACTAAATAACTCATGAATTTTATTTTGAATAGCTTCCGGCCATTGTGAGCATACGAATGTATTATGTTAATCTGAAAAGTGTTTACGTGAACTGAACCTCTAGTTTTCATTATTCCGGGGATTTTGCTTGGTTTAAAGTGGAAGTAGGTAACTATGTTGATAGATACTAGTGACACAAAATTGTTTCTAATTTTTGCATGTTTTTCCACTTATTTTAAAGTCTTAGAGAATTACCTCAAATTTTTCGTCTTATTTTAAAGTGTAATTAAATACGGTGTAAATATATTTTTTAGTAGTAAATGTGATAATGCGAACATTAAGAGGCGTTTAATAAGAAAAATTTAGTAATTATTGATATAAAAAATACTGCTAATAATTTAAGGCAAATGGTAGCAAATCTAATGACACCTATTATGTCTTATTTCGTCCGTTTGCACTGTAGAGCGAGCCAAAAATATACTTACATACATACATATCACCTTTCTTCTAGCACAGAAGAGTCAAAAACTTCCTTCGTCACTAATTACTCAGTACAACAGCTACAACTCATTCAAAACCTTTCATACTAGTATTCTAATTTCTAAACTTCATACATTAACCCAGCAATGCTTTCATAAATTGCAAAGAGCCAACAACAATCACAGTCACTAAACAAAATCTGTGGTGCGCATGCGTCATGCGCACTAAAAACAAACAATGCAAGTAGGCTCCTATTAACATTAAATAGGTACTTAGCGAGGTATTCACTTAAGGTGCGATTCCGTGGGCGCGTCAAACGACAACTGCCAGACACACTTAAAAACAGAATTTATTTGTAGGCATTTAAGATTTAATACGTCGTTTTATTTAAAGTCATTTTTCTTTTTTTCACGACAGAAATATTAGGCGAATTCGAAAGGTAAGCTAAGTCGAACGATAGGGCGAGTTTTTATCGGGCGAGATGACGACTTTGCAGAAATGACAGTAGAATCCGTTTAATATGACTCCGCCTTTATTGATTAACCGCCTATTGTGACGTAATTAGCTACACAACGAATTTGGTTTTCATATAATAAAATTCTTTGTAAAAAGTCGGATATATTGACTTCGCTTAGAATGACATAAGTTATAAACGAATTCCTCTATTATTGTTTATCAGCGACAAAAGTTCGCGTATCGCGTTCTACGTAAAGCAACCTTAACTGGTTAGCGGTGAGGCTTTTATGGTAAAAATCGTGAACAAAACAAACGAAAACAAACGTGTCGATGTTAGGTAATCGAATTTAGTGGGCCCATTGTCTGTTGAGGCCAAGGTTTTTGTTGTTTACGCCTTCTCTGCGCTGCATCGAGTGTTTATACCTAATACTAGAACCCATGTTTTATTCAAGAAGTCTTGTAGGAACGGAAATGTTTTTGAATTAAAAAAAAAAAAAAATTATTGACTCTGGTGCGTCTCTTTTAAACATGGCCTTTTTGCGTATTTCGCACAAAACATCGCCTTTATTCTTGTTAGTCATTACTAAAAGTAATTCAGACGTGTTAATATATGTAAAATAAATCGCATATGTAAGTGTATTTTGAAAAAATATAAACATTTTAATGCTTGCAAAATTTGTTATACGGTCTACATGGTTATATTAAAAAATTTTAGAAAAACAAAAAATGAGTTTTTTTTTATCAAATGGCATAAAAAAATTACACATTTTTACGTCTATATATTTCATACGTGTATTTTGCCTATATGACTAAAGGTATTTTAATTTAAATAAAGACTAAACCAAGCCCCTCCCCACTTAATAATTGCATATACAGTATCACGACATTATCTAAAACTTCAAAATCAGTAAACAAAAAACCTGGCTAAGATAAACAAACGTCAAATATCCCTAGCGACCTTGGTTATGAATTCGTGCAATCAATTGTTTTCACACTATGTAAACATGCTATGTATGATAGTATCGCGAACAATTTACATTTTAGTGTTGTTTTTGTCACACTAACACGCTAATGCCGATTTTATAAATGTTAATTTAATTAACATGTTTTAATTATAGTTTAGTTCGAGACTTGTTATGTTTATAACTATTAAATTGCGTATGTTTTTAATGTTAAATCTGCGTTTCCGTAATTAACTTTTTTTCGACAAAGATTTACTAACTTAGGTTTTTTTTATTTTCTGATTTTTTTTTTCAAAATTAATGCCTGACCGTTTTACTTACTGTTAACCCTTACATTATAGTTAAAATATATGATCCAGCGCCCCTAACCCCACAGTTTTTTAGCAGTTTTTTTTTGTTTTCTTTTAATTATAAACAACGCCATATGTATATACTCAGTCTCCGAAGTAATCTGTCAATATTTGATCTTAGACTGTGTGTGTGTGTGTGTGTGTGTGTGTATGTTCTGTCTCCAAAGTCGTCAATGTTTGTGCTAACTCGATGCCATAAGGTAATAGACTCCTTAAAGATGTTGACACACTAACTGCTACACGCCAATTGTTCTTACAAATTATGCAGTCTGATAGTCGGGTCGTAGGAAATTTCGAGGCACGTTTGTTTATTTAAAAGGCGCCAGAAAGGCACCTTGACGGGTTTATATGTTTGTATATATGAATGTACCTATGTGTTACGTAAAGTCTAAGGGGTCTGATAATTTTGAAGGAAATGTAAGTAAAAGGAGGATTATTAAATGTAGTACCTTTAGAAAGAGTCGTATAAAATAAATTCAATGTACTGCAATGTAAAATTAAGATAAAAAATACGTCAAAAAATTAAGATGCAGAAATTAATGCGTTTCAAATATGGTCTTTTTCTTTTCTTTTACGCTTTAAACTAGAAAATACGGAAAAAAATAGAAATGAAGAAATTAACGCGTTTCAAATATATATATTTTCCTTTTTTTTAACGTTTTAAATGAACTTTTTAGACTTATAAGTAGATATTGTAGGTATATTATGCAGATTCGGTTCATCGTAGGAAATTTTGAAGCCAGTTCTCGCATTTTAATGCCTCACAAAGGCACCTTGGACATTTTATACAACATTTTATTGAGAACGAATCTCTTTGTGTCACACTTTATGCGTTAATTTGATCTTTGTCATGTCAGCTCAAGGTCTGAAAGTAAAAAATCGGTCAAGTGCGAGTTGGACTTACGTATAATGGGTTCCGTAGCATTATCTAGAAAACTAATAAAAAATATTTTGGTTGTGTGAAAGTCCCCCTTAATTTTTTTCTATTTTTTTTTTTAGTGAAAATGTAACTAAATATTCTGTAAATATTTTAGCCGTCCACCTGTTGCCAATTGTTTTATAGGAGGCCCTATAAATATATTTTTTTCTTTTTTTTTTAGTATTTGTTATTATACTGGCAATCTGTGAAACTTTCAACTGTCTATCCGGCTTCATGAGACATGTTCTGACATACAGACATACGGAAAGTAATCTTAGTAATAGGGTCCTGTTTCAGCTTGGGGACAGACAGACAGACAGACAGAGGGACGGACGAACGGACATAGGAGCCTTAGTAATAGGGTCCCTATGGTCACGGAACCTTAAAAGTACACGTGTAGGTTGTTTTCGACCAATGCATTTTAGATTGTAAACATTGACGACAAATGTTTTCGTATCGCAAACTATTTGCCTCTATAAATAATTCGGCGCGAATTCGACTTCAAATTAGTCGATGTATTTACGATTTTAAATATTTATTTACATTTTATGTGATGATTGGAGGTATGTTTTTATTGATGTTGTCAAAAATTCGTATTTTTTTTTTCTTTATGATAGATTTGTTTCCGTTTTTTGCAGTAGATAAAGTCATAATTAGCGGTCCTATTGATATTTGAGATAGTCCGTTTAATAAAATCGTATATTGTGTTGTTGACAATTTTTGTCATAAAAATTTACTTTTGCCATCAAATTAATGAAACTGTGACTTTTATAAAAAAAAATATTCAAAAAAAAAATTTAAGATTTGAATACATGATCACTAATGATAACAAGATATCTACCTAAACCTTAATTATACCCAACTTAAATAAAAAACTTTTTTAAACTGTATCTGTATCAACAACTTTACAAGCAAAATAAAACGCTTATATATTCATCTGAACTTTTTTTTGTCAACCCTACCAAACTGGGCATCGTCTGGTATCCGAGTACGGTCGGCAACTTGAATGAGAAAGTACGAGACCGGTTCTAACCGACGAGAACTTTCAAATCACAATAGACTGCTTATCTCGTAGTAACCCGACGGCTTCTGTTCGTTAACAAATGTTTTGAAAGATCACGATCATCAATTGTTTCTAGCGTTGTTAATTTGTAGAAAAAAATTTGGTGTTTGTAGAAAAAAATTGGATGGGTGGTATTTTTTACCAGACCGCGGCAGGAAAGGGTTAAAAATTGAGATGGGTGTTTGATGTATTTTTTACTTATTGCGTTAGCAGGGTTAATGTTTTTCGAGTGTGCAATGTCTTTGGTACGCTCTACAGTTCAAACGTGTTGATGGATTTTATCATGTTGTCATTGGATTCGTTTTCACTGTGGGAGTTATATAGGTTTTCAAATTAAATAAATACATCAGCACCAAGAATAATAATTTTCTTACTTAACCTGATATAAGTCAAAAAAAATTAAAAATCTTTCGAACATTGATTTTGTTTGTAATTAACAAGGACGTTAAAATAATAATACATATTTACATTTTGTATTCCTATTATTTGACTAACAGGTAAATTAATGGCTCTGTACTCATCAAACCAAAAATACTAAAATTTAAAATGTAGACACAGAAATGCACACACATCAATTTACCAAACACGCTGATAAACAAACAGATAAGATTGTTAAGTAAACAAACTTAAGATAGATTGGTCACCGAGCCCACAAAAGATAAGATAAAAGATAGCATTACTTACAAAAATAAATGATTAGATAAGAAACATCGAGAAAGATAATATTGCAATAGGTTATATAAATTTTTGCATAACTAATTCTGTTTCCTCAGCTGAAATATCAATTGTTTTTATAGACCAGATGACCTTGTTAAGGCGTATTTGTTCAATACAAATGTTAATTTAGTACGTTGTTGGAGTATGCATAGTGCATGTATAGCGAATAACATTTTTTGGTTTTAAGACTTGTATAAATGCGATTTCTGTTTACTAAGGATAATTGGCTAGCCAGGAACTAAAATGGTCTATGTTACAAAATAAAGTTATCAAACGAAACATAACCAATCAAATTTTAAAATAGTATTTTAATGATAACCTTACTTTGGTGACCGATGACACTTAAGACCACTTTTGCTTGGATTAATTTATTGTTTTTAAGTTCATTTACGTTAATTGTTTCTAAGTTTTCTTACGTATCAATGATACACTTATGCACGTATTTTTGGATTCCACTTTCATTTCATAAAGCTTTGACATGAAGGAGAAACCGGGAAAGGAACTCCCTCGCATGTATTTTAAAATCCCTAATAACCCAATACAACCGTAGGCTACCATAAGTGCGCGCGCACTTGATTTAAAATGGTGGACGTTATTTTTATTCATTCAAGGCCAGTTGCTACGATGCAGTCTGTATGATATGAAAAAATGTGACGCGTAAACAACTCGCTTGGTTGTTTTCGAAAAGGTATGCGTCATTGTTGTATACGCCCGTTTGTTTTGCCTGTGTTTTTATACATATTGCATTATTGTCTAGTAGATATTACAGACCAAAAAGTATATACCCAGAATTTAGAACAAAAAAGTTACGTCAACTTTTTAAATATTTTAACGATCTGACATAGGTTACCAAGCACGGCCGAGTAATGTACAAGAAACGCTATCATTTTATTTACGTAATTTTTTTTCGACTACGATTTTTTTAGGAAAACGGATTCTGTAAATTTTTTTTTTGGGCTGAGTGTTCACAATTAATTTAACTGGCTTTTTACCCGACTGCATTAGGGCATGACTTATGTCAAATCGTAAATAAAAGAAAAAAAATCTGCCTCACTTTTTTTGTTCTGAAGACTGAGTATATACTTTTTGCGTTGAGTGTGAACCCTAAACAAAACTATAACAAAGGAAGAACCGGTAAACATGTAACCTGATGTAACTCACATGCAATTTTAGCTGGGTTATCGTATTTAAGTTTTAAATGTCGCGCCATAACAAATATTATGTTCTCAGAATGATATCGCGTTTCGTTACGTAACTGGGGCAAGTATGTTGTATGTTTTTGTTGATTACATTAAAATAACTAACCCATTGTTCGGCCAAGGTTACCCATATAAGTCAGCCGCGCTTCCGTTGACTCCATAGTACTTAAAAATCGACCTTAATACCTCCACATAAGATGCTATTTTGTTCAACAGCAGTTTTAACGAAGTTTTCAAAGCAGGCACTCCAATGTTTTTATATCAAAAACTAATGGCTCGCCCAAGCTACGCTTGTGTTACACATTTACCTGTTATCCCGCGGGAACATAAATGGTTCCCATGGTATAACATATTTTAAAACCAGCTCAGTGGATATCAGTTTCTATATTAACTTTACTTACCTTACCTTAAAGGATAAAACCTTTTATCCTTCGGGAACGGCAAAGTTTTCGGGGATAAAATGTATCCCAGATATATCCCTATAAAATTTGAATCCAAGTATGTGGTTATAAGTCCTTTTATGTGTATTTATATTATCACTATCAGGTAAGCTCAATAAAAACTTCATAATAAAGTAGATAGATACATAAAGCAGAATATATGTAAAAATTATTCAAGATAATGGGTTAGCGTCAACAATATAATCTGGTTTTTTATCAGCTCGCAAATGTAAACAATACGAAGGCAAGTTGACGGCGAGACCCGGTATCTAATTCGGTTGGCCTTGGCATTGAAAAAAACAAGTTTTTGCACTGACGTAAGTCAACCTTGAAACTTATTTTGCTTTTTGCAAACCAACAGTGCGCTTAGTTTTTTTTTCGTCGGCGCTAAATTCCGTCGTAGAAAATTTACGATTTTGTTTTTTTTTTTAGATTTTATACTATAGTATAGAGGTAGGTATGTTACGTGCTTAGTAAACAATAGAAAAAACTTTCGTGTTAATTTGCTTAAGTATAATGTATTTGTCTTTTATAAAGCCGATGATATGATAGGTATTGTCTATGGAGATGTTAAAAATTACTATAAAATTAGATATTAGTAAATTAATAACTGGTTTTTATGATACCTTGGGTTGGTTAAGAATTTGATGAAACTGGACATATCGTTGTATGTATGTTTATATTATGTTGGCATACGAGTATGTGAGTTTTGTTTTGATTACACGTTAAACTTGTACAGAAAGGAATAATAAAGCCATGTTCCAAGTAAAAAATATTTTTATAATCTCTGTTCCAAGTAAAAAATATTTTTATAATTTTTTTTTTGTGGAATACCTAATTTTCTTTTTTTAAATTTCAGAGCTGGCGCAGGCGCAAATGGAATCTTCTCCAGAAGACTGGATTTCTCCACATTTAATCTCCTGCCGAAGCACAAAGTGAATTCATATCAGATTAAGGTTAGTAACTTAACCATTTAAGCGGATAGTTATTCTAGCTTTATTAGGCAGTTAAGCCTTTTATAGGGCGACTAAAAACTGTTTAGATTCAATCAAGATTTCAATTAACTACAAGGTGTGCTGTGAATGAAATTGTGTATGTTGCAGTCAAACTCTCAATCGGTCAAATTGAGTTTTAACTGAAAAAATTGACTGAATTTCTTGGTTATGGTTATTTGTAAGAGTGACAGTACTTTTCTAGGCTCATAAAATAGTAGTTTTGACTACTTTTCCTATACTTCAGTTCAGTGATAAACACATGGACGTTAGGTATTATACATATACATATAAAGAAGACAAAGATAACCGTGTTAGTTACAGACAACATTTTATTTCCCATTGTTAACTTGAGTTACTGTTGACTTAGTTATTTACTTGAATGCGTTTCATGTCTTTGTTTAAAAATAACATAGGTAGATAAAAATCTCTTTATGTCTTTGTTAAGGCAACAAAGTGTATATTAGTATATTATTATTAGTAAAATAATCAGGTTATAGTATATGACAATGGGACAAAGGATTACAATTTTGTTTTAATATTATTTTAAGTTTTACACAGGATCTTAATATAAAATTTTATCGAGTGTTAATATGATTATAATAAAAACATAATTATGAGAACTATATAGCAATGAATAAAAATCTATTTTTAGTATTGAAATTAAATCTTAAGCCACTCGAAAAAGGATGATTGAAAATGTTGGATTTCATTAGGTACATCAATAGCTACTGGGAAAATTTCTTAGTACGAATACAGGTTTATCATTATGATGCTATTTCGCTAGGGAGCGCTACGGTATATAGATAGATATATAATAGATCAGCCAATTTTCCTAGACACAAACTCCTTTCAACCATTATAAATTCAAAAATTTTGAGAAGTTGTTGTATTGCATACTTCATTTCCATTAAAAGATTCGTTAGTCTGTCTGTGAGTGTGGTTAAACTACATATCTCTAGGGCTTAGCACTTGACTTGAACGCTTTTTTAAAGCTAACGAGACACTTGCTCGAAAGCTCTCAAATCTAAGCTCTTGGTCGTTGAGTGAAGTGATTGCAAGTGTAAGTTAAGTTTGCGAGTGTTTCTTCGTTTAATTATGCAAGAGTAATGGCGTTGTTAGTGATAATTGCTGGATGTTTGTGTGTGACAATGATGTTATTATATTGTTTTTGTGTTTTATGCCGATGATGTTATAGGTATTGTCTATTGATTAGGAGTTACTATAAGATTAGTCACTGATAAATAACCCATGTTATTGCCATTATGAAAATTTCTAAGATGAAATAAATTTAATTACAATTTTGAATTTGATACCTATCATACTTAACGCTACTTAAATGTAACAACGAAATAACACAAAAAACATTTTTACATTTAAACTTTAAGTCAAAATTCCTAAGGGTACACAGGAAATAAAATATTTTTCCGTAAAGTAACAGAGGTGAAAGTTAATCCTTTTTCGGTGTTATCAAAACTCTGACACCTTCAGTGATAATAACCACAGCCTGTGGGGTCGAATAAAACAAAATAAATGTATTTCTCGAATTATTTTATCGTGTAGACTACGTTTTAAATCTTCCGGATGTTTAAATGAGTTTGAGAATGAATTTTATTTATAATAGGATTGCCAACACATAAATTTATATGATGATTGCCATTATTATTATTTGCTATGTTTATTAGTGTGCACAATAAGTCACATTCTGTTGTGTTGAACTCTATAAAAATAAATCTATTAATGTACTAATGATACACGTACAATAATATACCTATTAAATAATAAACAGGTAGTCATTTTAATAAAGACTTAAACAGCGTTATCAGAAAGTGCTAAAATCGATCTGAATGTTATAAATGTATTTTTATTTTTCCGTGACATTGACGTTATTTAATATAGCTAAACTAATATTAACTGTGAATACAGATTAATGTATAACTCCGAATAATATTAGCGTCATCCAAACTTTTTAGCAACATTGAAGGTTATTATCCTATAAGATCAATGCCGTTTCCTTTTTAAATTTGATGAATATGTTTTTTATTTTTGTAATGATACCAGTAATATTTTATACCATACATAATAAATATCTTGGAAGGAAAATGTAATTAAAGTAAACAAATCCAAATTTAAATCCAACTCAGAAAAATAAAATATTTAAACAATCTTTGGGCTTTATAGAAAACTTGATTCTTTTTTTACTTACGACAGTATTGTTTTTTTACATCGATATTTTACGTTGTTAGTAAACAACCGATAAAAGTGTTACATTGCATTTGTCTTTATCATATTAACGTTAATTATTTGCCGTCTCACTCATTAAAGAAAAAAAACATTTCTTTCATTTTATCCTCAGTAATGACCTTCATCTAGATAAGTATTTATTATTCTAGAATTTTATTGAATTGTTATTTTTCGTCGAATTTCTACTCAATTCAATGAAACTTCATAAGAAAAAAATATTAGCAAGAGTCTATCCCAAATATGTACATTCCGATTGACGTCGAATAGGCAATAGAAACAGATAACACTAGTCTAGAATGTATTTGCGTAACTAGGTAATCTAGTTATCTGCCTATAAAGTCAGTTATTTCGTTACCATACCATTCTAAATGGCTTCCTTGTCTGTAAATATATTTTGGGGTCGTGGTTAAATCGGCTTATTTTAATTTAAGGGTTGTCTCCAGTAGCCTATAATACAGCAGGGTTGCACAATACCAGATACAAATAAATAATAAGCAATATGACAACATTTTAAAATTTTAAAGTATTAATAAAATAAAAGTAAAATTATTATCTACCCGACTGTGCCAGAAGGATAATGTTTTTTGACTGTATAATGTATGTATGTGTGTATGTATTTGGTAATCCATTAGTTTTCCACATCAGGTACTCCTGACCTTCAATTTTCATGTACATTTAGTAAATGCTCATCATATCGAACAACTTTTGCTATCGCGGCGTTTCAATAACTCTAATAGTTTGTCTGGTCCCTTGAAGTATCTCGACATCAGCACCACCTACCGGGTTGAACTATGACTCGAAACCTTACTCAGTCCCTCTAATACACCTCACAAAAAAATTATTATAATCGGTCCAGCCGTTTAGGAGTCCAGTGACAAACACACGTACGCTGTCTTATATATTAAGACTAGAAGTCGCCGGCGGCTCCTCCCGCGTAATTTTCCTGTTTCTAAAACATTTTTTTTTGCTGCTCCTCTCCTATTCATCTTAGCGTGATGTTATATAGCCTATAAGTTTCCTCGATAAATGGACTATCTTATACTCAAAGAATT
>LGAG01000489.1:268581-278951 GCA_001278395.1 Lerema accius
TTCATTATCAAATTAATAGTTTTTGTTACTTACTACCGGATCACTATTGATTATTGCTACTAGAAAAAATATAATTTCCGTAAGCGAAGCTGCGGGCAACAGCTAGTTCTTAATAAGACAAGTAAAAAAGGGACTTTAGAGCTACACTACGCTAAGTCAAAAGCATGATTGATAAAGAAAGACAACCGAAGCATGTTTGCGGGTCATTAAATGTAAGATCGCTTCTTCTATTTATGGTAGTCGATACCAGCATATTGATCGAACCGGTTCGAGCCATACGCCTACCTAATAGAGATTACATTTATCGTATCAGTAAAGAAGACTGCGAAATGTTTTGAGATAATTATTTATTCATCCTAAAGAAACCTGTTTCTAGGATTGTTATAATCCAAAATATAGAGCTCAAAGTTCCCAGTTTAATTTAAATCAGAATTCAAATCCGTTTAACCTGATTTGATGACATTAATATCTTATCTAATAGACGTAACATGACTTATCCTAAAATATTTAAGTAAAGTAAAACTGACCACGACATCAATTCATTTTTTACTATCTTTGAAGTCGTTAGTGTATATTTTATTAATGCATTGACAAAGAAGTGAACATAAACTTACAAATTATCCCAGGGGATGAAACTACCTGGATAAAATCCCATATCCTGTTCCAAGGAGTGGTCTATCTTTATGTCTTTCTATCATAACGATGAAAGAAAGATTAACAACAAAACGTCTTTACAAACTTTCACATTTATTACAAGGATAAGTTTTGTTACACTAGTAGTTGTGTACTAAAGCAACGTATAGAGTCTGCTCACGATCAAACAACAAGCTAACGAGCTCAATGACTTCATAAAATGTCTCGAAGGATTTATTTCTGCCACGCCGAGGATTCATGCTAAACGTTGTAGGTATTTTTGGCGTAGTTTTAGCGACTTCTGTATCTAGTCTTCATCTAAATTGGCTTTACACACCCATGCAGAGACGGTTTTTTAATACGATTTCGTTTTCTTGTTCTAAAACTTCTTCAAACTTACTTTATTTGCAGTCAGTTTTACAAGTAATGTCGGCATTTGTAAGTAAAAGAATCACAGTTTCAAGGTTCACGGCAATTGAAGCATTGTCTGCGAGTATTTCTATAAAGCCAGACAATTTATTTCCGACGTCCACAATTTGTCTAATGATTCATCTATTTGGACGATCATTTATCGTCTCGGTTTGTTCAAATCTTTCAAATCCTTAGCCACTAAGATTATCAAATACGTACTTAATATAATTGTGTTCTTAGACATTGTTTGCATTAACAAATTCAACGTTGTTTATCATACAATTTTCATTTGTAAAAGAGTCAACGGGGTCGTAGGAAGATGCGGCTGGCTCGGCGGTCACCGCGTAACTAAATCTCTCGAGAGCCGTCATCCGATACGCTGTTCAAGGCTTCCCATGTGGATTAGTGTGTGTTTTTCTTTCAAATCGCCTTGTCCGACCAGCGCCCAACCCACAATGAGATAATGGCTTTATCATTTCGTCCACGCTTGTTAGCTATTGGATTCTTTCGCCTCGCGAATCAAGCTCAATTTTATTGTGTACTTGTTTTTCATCTATTTTATTTTACTCAGACGATATTGTGCGGTAGTAGCTATGTTCGGGCGCTACTGATTCATCGATTGTTTTTTGTTTTGTTGGTATTAAAGTAGGTTTTGTTTATTTGAAACGATTTTGTCGTGGAATTTAGTTCTTTGTAATTACCTATTTCCTTTACTAATTCAGTTACGACTGTTACGTTAACAACAATTGTTTCTATTACATCTTTATTGATGTGTATTTAATATAAATTTTAAATTTAGAAGATTTTCGTTCTTTCATTTTAAGCTGTGACAGAACATAAATGTTTTTCAACATGATGGAATGACGTTGCGGAAGCGAATTAATTCGTCTTCGACATTATGCTGTCACATCGACTCTATATATCGTTGCTAACATCCAGAAATGAATCTTGATTTTCTCAACGGACCGTAAATGGTAAGAAATGAGAAAGTGGCCGGCTAATAGATACAATAGGGCTGGATGTCTGATAGGTCTCGTGGTGCAACTTTCTTACACCGCAAAAAGCTGTACAGTAAGTATAGACATGCTTCATGCTACCCACGACGTGTACTAGTTGTGATACTTCTGATATCGACCGTTTCGTAAACGGCGCAACGTAATTACTATGTTACGAGTACATAGATGTGTGATACAAAACTTTTAGTCGATTACCTTAGCCCTTTAAGCTCAGAAACTACGAATTTATGGCGAGCAATGAGGCAATATTCAATTTATACATGCACTTAAACTGGAACTAATTGGTGCCTGTACATGTAAGATATTAGAGAAAAACTATTATTAGGGGCATTTATTAACATGAATTTCAAAATAAGGGCTTTTATATTCCGTTCATATTTTGTTGTCTATCAGTTTGGCTTTTAAGTTTCTTATCGATATTTATACACAAGCCGTACTAGATTTTAATATAGTTTTCATACATTTTTGATGGAAAGAAAATTATCTCAAATATGTTTTATCATTTGTTTTGTTTCCATCGGCTTAAAAATTTTCAAAATAATTCGTCGTGATATTATTTTTTAGTGCAATAAGAATTGTTTTTCGAAGCGAATCAAGTGCTGTTACTAGTATCACGTATTTATTCGTCCTGTCGTTTTCGACACTGCTAGCCATTAGGTCTATAAATGGTAATACTTTGCCCAACGGCAACATGTCTCAACATTTCGTGTACGATCAACTTTTTTGCTAACTTATCGTAAGTGTCCACTCCAAAACGTTGCTATAGAAGGAAAGGGTTTCAGAGCCGGTTTTTGTCCATCCAGTATTGAATTCAATCTTGATAAACATGAGATTCGTTTGCGTAAAAATCTTCGAGACCCAGCTAAATATTTTGCAGAAGCAATCATATATTTTTTCTCGTCTACCAGGGACTGCGACTTGATTAATCTGAGCACTGAGCATTGTGATTTATTGATTGTTCTTTTTACTGCACTTCGTAATGTTAAACGTTTTTATCAATATTACCTCAGACTACTGTAACATTGTTATTCTTAAAATTGATTGTAACTTTTTCGTCTACTTGTCAAGTTTTATGAAATACATAAGAGATTTCCAGTTCGTTATCTATGTAATAGAATAAAATTAAGATCAAGTTATTTACTATATTCTTTGTTTTAAAGTAATTCTTCTAGTTATATCAAACTTGAAGCATTTGTTCTCATTTTATCTTTCTAAATTACTCAAGCAACTAAACCTAATTTCTTTGTACTGTATTGTTCGAATAAGAATATTATCTGCAGTCACGTTAGCTTGTGTTTTGTCCTAATTGTCAAAATTACAATGAAATATAACTCTTGCAGTTTTATCCAAGACAATATTAGTACCTTCATCATTTGCAATGCTTTTTAAGACAAGTTTACCACAAAGATTTGCTTGTTTTATCACTTTAACGTCAATATTTAAGTGTATTACTTTATCCCCGAGTTTTCTATGCTATACTTGATTATTATTGGTGTTGTAAACAAAATATTATGTAGATAAATGTACGACAGTGGTCCCAACCCACATCGCGCCCACGTTGGCAGACGCGCTAGCGCATACCCAGATGTAGTATTACATTCTATGAATGAATCTTCTTAGGCCTTTTACAAGAGATCTTTTAGACGTCAAGTTTATATCCGACTGCGTTAGTAGGAGGGTAAAGTTTTTTATTTATATTCTTCTCTTTGGTATGCTTAACAGCCCAAACAGCCATTTTAGCTATAAGATAGATTTGACATAATGGAATTATTTTTTCTCGTTTGTTTCGGCAATTGCCATAAAATAACATTTTTAATTTTTTAGAACTCTATCTACGTTTTTTGAATTAAGATTTCATTTTTTTTGTCCTGTAGGTAACACCTAATCTATACTATGGGATTCTTCAAAATCTAGCGTTTTCTTTTCAATTATGGCTACTAAGAATTTAATTTTATGTTCTATGATTTCCTTAATAGTTGTTAGGTAATCTTATTCACTTGAATTCGATCATTTATCATTCGTTGTTTCTCTATTACGATATAGATTTGATTCGTGATTCGTGAACTAAGTTTAGTTAAATCTAACTAAACAGCGCAAGAACCTTTAGTTGGTTTATGAAATTGTTTCAGATCCTTTCACTTTTGTAAATCATTTTTGTAAAAGGAAATGTCAAGATCTGGAACGGTTTATGCAAACGGTTTTAAGGTGCAATTACGAAGAATGTAACACGCGACAGTCGGTAACAAATCAGTGATAACAGATAGATATGTTCGCATAGTCATTATGTATGAGATTGAAATTAATAGAAAAATAATAATGCTATAAATTCACAGCTCAACTAGAATTCCCTATGATATGGGTGCTATGGACAACTCACAAAGGCAAGGACAAAAATTTAAACTCATTCAAATTTCTACCTCACTGGGTATCGAATCCAACCCCTTTTTAATATCAGACCGGCCTTTTATACATCATACGTCGTCTTATCCAATTTAAACATGTATAATGTAAAATTATTGTCGTGCAACAATCGACTGCAATTGATTCGTTATCAGTTACATACAAATAAATCTGTCAATGTCTGACATTACAACTGTCATCGCAATCTGTCATTGCCATCTGTCATTCTCATCTGTCATTTCCCGCGTTCACACAAAAACATTTGAACACACGTTCCAACAATAATAATCGGTTTTCCACGAAACGTCCAAATTGTACTACTACTTATCGTAACCGGTTACTGGAATAGAACTAGAGCGGGCGTTGAACTCTGGCTATTATTATCTCGATAGAAGTAATCATGTTTGGGAAATAACTCGATTTTCCGCCAAATGATATCGATATCATAATATTCATTATAGGTACATAAGACGGAGACTTCGGATTAATGAGCGTAGTAAAAAAAACATAACGTACTTCTCAAATGATATCGTTTGCCGGTACATTTCTCGACAGGCCGTGCTCTGTGACATACGTTAAATATAAAAAAAAACAATGACTTAATTTTTTTGTGTGAAGACTGAGTCTATACATTTTTTGGTCTGAGATTTATATTTAAAATCGTAACTTACGTGTTTGGCACCGAACTTCTAAACGGCTGGACCGATTTCTATTAAAGTTTTGTAAAGTGATTTGAAAGGACATAGTATGGTTTAAAACCACAATTAGATCTGGTAGGTGGTCAAGGGACCTCTACTATGTCGCAGAACAATGTTTGTCCGGTCTTATTATAAAAAAAGAAGGACTGCTTTATCTATGTTATTTACAGATTTACCATACAATTACTTTTATGAAACTAAACTGACAAATGAAATTAAATCACATCATTAATTAACCAGCACCTAATCCTATAACAACTAGGACTATAGACTCCTTTACATCATACGATTTTATTAGTTACTATCGACGACAAATCGTGTCGTGTGAACGACACGACGGTAACCCTGAGATCGACCACGGGGTCGACGCACGCGCGGCCCACTTAAAGTGCACTCGCTGCAACGCTTGCAAATCTCTAGCGCATAGAATCATAAATACGACTACGACTAAAGCCGTCGTGTTACTAATTTGCTCCTACCTATAGTGTTCAAATTCAAAATTCAAATTATTTATTTCGTCTAATAGCTCACTTAACGACTGACAAAATTTACAATTGTAAAAAATTAAGAAAAAAATAATTTACGTCATTAAAAAAAGTTCCTAGCCTCGTTAGACAATAATCTATTATATCATCGTCTTTATGAAACAGATGCATTATACTTAAGCCTAAGTACGTTATCAATTGTACTCGATCTTTGCTACGATTTTGAGGCGACATTGGAATTGTTTGTGAAGTAAATTTTGTAATGAAAATAATTGTATTGTTATTTTTTTAAAAGATATGCGGGGGAGTTTCCCCTTTCTTCTCCTCCATTTTAAAGCACTTCAACGAAACGGGTGGTAGATAAAAAAAATGTATCTCTATTTTTATTGAAATCTTTTTAAATTATTTTTAGTGCTCCCCATATGGAGCATAAAAACTGCCGTAAATAATTTCAAGCCTATTTCAGGTTTTTTCTGTACATTGTTTTTATTGTCGTTATCTTCTAATTCTAGACTAGCGAATCACCCCGACTTTACTCGAGCCCAATTGAGATTATTTTTTTAAATGACTACTACACACTCACTGATAACGTAGCATTCTCCTAGTAAAAGAATTTTAAAAATCAGACCAGTAGTTTCGGAGAAAACCGTTGACATACATACAAACACTTCAAATGATCATTACCATACATCATTGAAATGCGCCTGCGCAGGATTCTTAACGAGTGCATTACGTAAAACCTACTTGTAAGGACGAGATGTGTTTATCAGTGTTTCCTTATACGACCTAAGTGTTCTAGCTCGCTATTAGTGATTATAATCATACTAATTGCTAGGTGCGGTCTGGTTGCTTTAACTTATAACCAGTCTCGTTGTGGTTATTTTACGATGTATGGTTGACATGTAAAGTGCTTTTTAAAGGGACCAGTGTTCGATTTTCAATTAAGCAAAAATTTTAATGATGACATTTTTTTTCTAAGTATGTGTGTGTGTGTTTTGTTTTTATTGTCTATGGCACAAACATAGGGATTTTTTTAGGGTTATGAATATGAAGTTTGACTTATTTATTACTAACTAGCCGCCTATTAAAAAACTTATGCGAAAAGTACGTGATGTATTGCTAGATAATTCATCAGGCGCTCAAACATAAACGTTCATATTATCCCAAGGGATAGTATAATCGGGATAAAATCTATCCTATGTCCTTCTCCATGTTCAGAACTACTTGTTTTCCAAATTTCAACTAAATTGGTGCAGTAGTTCAGGCATGAAAGGGTAACATACAGACTGAAAAATTCTCGCATTTATAATATTGATATAGATTTTAACCACTCTGAAATAGATGATTACTTTAGAGTGTTCATACAAGTTTCGCATATCAAATCATCTTCTATCAAGAATAGGTACTATGTAGGAGTACTAATACTAATTTAGTATTAAGTACTCATTAAAAGCAATCTTCACATTAATCTAAATGTAATTGAGTATAATTACACACGTCACACTAATCTAAATGTAATTGAGCACTATCATTAATACATGAATGACTTTAGATATACTATTTGTGGTCACGTAACATCCTGTAGTTTTCCTGCAAGAATAATAGAGTTAGGTCCTTAAACAATGAATTGTCTATTAATTACTAAGTATATAGTACTAAGCTTATGTCTCCTCAACTGAGAACTTGATGACTTCTAAAAACAAAATCGGGGAATACAGTTTGGCGTTGTAATTTCGAATCTATCGTCTACATCCAAAATTAAATTACGTCGGGATAGCTAAAGGATCAAATAATTAATTACAATAAGCGAGAACAGTGAAAAATCGCGCGCGGTGGAGGGGAAGTGCCGCCATTTTGAGGTTATTTTACGATGTAAATAAAAAATATTTAAAAACGTATTCATATACAACACACAGCCGTGTCCATGACACAGCCGTGTCCATGACACAGCTATACCCATTTTTTTAAGCCATCCTTGCAAGCCCTCCTTTAAGCCTTACTTACTCTGGCTTAACAACTGTCATCTAATAATAGCACCGAAATTGGCGACTTAGTGTGCTCATAAAGGTAGAAAAATGCTCAAAAAATTTTGCTAAAACGGTAACCTATCCAGTTTCCACCCACGTTCATGACAACACAATCCGTGCAAGATTCTAGAACAATAAAGTATTTAAACTATTAAAAGCAATTACGACATAATCTAATGACTAATAGATAATGAATGACGACTTTAAAAAGTATTGTTTGTTAGAGGAAAATAAAACTAAGTTATCAATGCCTACGTGACCTACCCACACGTAGCTCGAATTATGATACGCGGTCAAATGCGACCGCGGAATATATTGAGAACTTAATCCACAGATTAATAAAAAAGAATAGACAGAGTTGGAGTATCGTGAGATTTTTGCTGTGGCTTTATTTCCTCCCGACACTAGCTTACTTAGGCTTAAGTATAATGTATCTGTTTCATAAAGCCGATGATATGATAGGTATTGTCTAACGATACTTTAGGAACTTTTCATGATAATAACGCAAATAATTTTTTCTTCATTTCGTTCAATTGTACCTAATTTTTACGTTCATTAAGCGAGCTATTAGTTCTTAAGACAAAATTAATTATTACAATTTCAATTGTGACTAAATATGTGACGAACTAGTCAGTCACTTGCTCACAGTATACTACATAGCAGGCGGCTTCAAAGCTTCGAGTGGCTCCATATTTACATTCGTCACTTTATCTGGATGGCTCCGTCTATACGTTTTTATTGGTCTGTGACTAAATCTGGAGACAATGACAGCTATAATACTTAGAATCTGAATAGCTAACAAGCTTGTTACTGAATCGTGACATTGCTTGATTTAACTCGACAATTTAAACGTAGTAATTCGTTGGGAAGTAACGTGGTTATAGTCTAGTCTAGACTATTGTTGAAGCAATCCTTTAGTATCAGATAGGCCCAGTTGTTATGCAAACGTTTAGTCCTTTGAAGGAATCTAAATCTTGAGGTGAACTAAAGCAGCCAAACGAACATATGACATGGTAAGGAAGCCCGCGCACATTTTTTTATGGTTTTAAGATAGCAAACGAGCTGACAGTGCCACCAACCCCTGCCGCCCATGGACTTCGTAACTAACTTTGAGTAGGAGTATAGGACTGTTAGTTGTTTATTAGGTCCTGTTAGTAATAGATGTTAAATTGTTAATGAAAATATTAGTTGTCGTTAATTCGTTATTATGGGGACATTTGTTTTGACCTCTAAGTCCTCCGTACTGAAATACGTTAAAACACACTGGAACAGCGTGGTGGAATCTGTTCTATACCTACTCAACAAGGCTGACGTCCCCGTAGCCTAGTTGGTAGTGACCCTACCTGCAAAGCGAGGGGTCCCGGGTTCGATTCCCGGCCGGGGCAGATATTTATGTGACAGATAAATGTTTGTTCTCGGGTCATGGGTATTAGTGATGTGTTATGTGTTGTCCATGCCACCCGTGACATAGGGAATCCTATTCCGGGTGTATGAGTGTGTTAGCGTTTATTTTATTTTTAGGAGAAACTCGTGTTCAATAGTGACCATGCTACCTTTATAACGAACAAGAGTCAATACATTTAACTAAAAAAACCACAGTCGAAATAAATGACTAGCTCTGATTCTAGATAGCGGGGATTTGTTCGGGATTTTTAAACTAACGTGGGAATTGAGAAGATTGCAAACGGACCATTAGTCGTATTGTTATAGCCGGTGTTCCCGTTACGAATTGCTCGTTTCGTTTTAATATCATCGCTTTTGAGCTGTAATGGAGCTCGGTTCATTTCACAACCATCTCTTTGGTTTGGACTCTTAATTAATCCACTTTTGTATGTATATTGAGGCCAACTAATATCTATATATTTAGGCAAAGTCTATACCTAAAAAAGTGAGGTTTTTTTTACGATCTGACGTTGACAGAGTACGGTCTGAAGAAGCAATAAAGGAAACGTTATCATTTGTTATATACGTTATTTATTTATTTAATTTGATTACTTTTGAATTTACTACTATGCACCGTAAGATTTAATTTATTCTATAGTAACTCATAATTGGATTCATTCTAGTCACTAGTACAATTAAAAGTGAAGACTTCATGTTATGCAATACACATTACATTAATTTACACTCACAAAAATAATAATGATGTTTTTAATGACATTGTATTGCATTATTATTATTCGAATCGTAAGTTTAATCCTTCACATAATAATGTAGTGGAAATAAAGAAAATTTTCAACTTTTCATTCACAATTTTTGGTAGATCTAATTATTCAAATGAAAATATAAGTAAATGTACTCGTATAGATACCTCGTTTTTTTCGTAGTGATTTAAAAGGTAAACAATATTACACTGTCTTTTTAATGTTATTATCGATTTCAAAATAAGAGACACAAATTAAAAAAAACTTAACAATGTTTACTGCTAAATATTTTTTTAAATTAATGAAATAAATAAAAGTAATCCCAAGATTGTTTACCTTTTAAATCACGACGAAAAAAACGAGGTATACGTGAATTAATCGTATTCGGTTGAGAATCTTCGATAAAACTCGGCAGAGTTGAGGGATTGCGACGATCACGCACCCTCGCCCCAGCTGTTGGTGTGTTTCGATTTCAATGTCAAGTACGATCAATACTGGCCGGGGATGTAGGATTTCGGCTACCTTCGTCGTTTTCCGGGAACGCCCGGGACTAGGG